>PVJC01030040.1:0-21463 GCA_004026665.1 Murina feae | reverse complement strand
GTGTTGCGGGAGGTCAGGGAAGCAGTCAGTTGTCAGAAGGGAATGCATAGACTATTTCTGTTGCTTATTTGGACTCTCTGACACTCTGAACTTATTCCAAAGAGTATTTTCTCCTGGTGGGAGAGTCTACAGATAAGAGGGATATGAAGCTGGTCAAGCATCAGGAACGTTCCATCAGGCATTAATAATTTCCATGTAATTGATTCTGAGGAGGGGTGCCATCCCAAATATGGGGTGCAGGAACTACTTTCTTTGTTTTTTTCTCCGTCCTGTGTTTTTGACCAGCCCCCCCCCCTCCCGCCCACACACACACACACATGGATTTCCTTAGCAGCCTTGAGGCCTAAAGAGGTGAGACCCAGACTTCCCCTTGCCCCCCAGGCTGTGAAAGGCCTTGGCCAGTGCTAGGAACTCCAGGTGCCTCCTGAGCTGTGAAGCTGCCTGTCAACTGACCAGCCGAGGAATTCAGCCTTATTTAGAACCCACTCAATCCCTTCTTTTCTCTGATTTCATTTCCTTTTATCCAAACTGCCTTTCACGGTTTCCATAGAAATGGAGGCTTGTGACTGGACTGAGATTAACAGGCTCCATTGCCATATTCTGTTTCTTTCTCACTTTCCAGTTTGATTAAACACTCACAACTCCAGCTCTCTGTCTCCCTCGTGTAAGTGAGGGGACATTCATCACTTTGTTAGCAGGTTACGCATAACTTACACGTCTGATTTGTAGCGGTGCTCTTTGGTTGTGTCAACATCATAGTTGGTGTCTTGGAGTAAGAAACATGAATTTCCATACATGCTGATGGCAAATGAAGTGTTAGCTGATGGAATCCTGAACAACAGAGCATGACGCTGTCTCTGCTTCAATAGGTGAGGAGGGTGGTGCTGGTTTTGAGTGGCTCGGTACTAGTACTCCAGATCACACACGGCCCCGCCTACCCTGGGCCGAGTCTGTGTTCCACAGAGTGACAAATCCCCCAAGACATGGAGGTGCGGGCGAGGAGTCTTGGAGGATGTAGGGACGTATAGGGTTAAACAGGCTTGGACTAAGCTCAGCAAGCTCAGAGGTGCAATCTAGCCCACGTGGCTGTCTCCACGGGCTGGCAAGAGAGAATTATTGTGTGTGTGCCTTTTAGTTCTGCCATGACTTTTCAAAGCAAGTTTACTGAGGTCTATTTTCCGCACAGTGAAATTCATCATTTTTATGTACAGTTCTGTGAATGTTGACACTGGCAGACGTGCAGCCATCACTGTAATCAAGATGTACAACAGTTCCGTCATCCCCCCAAATTCTCTTGTGCCCCTTGTCCACCCTTCTCCTTCCCCTCACCTCCGGCATTCGCTGACCTGTTTTCTGTCTCTTCGGTTTTGCCCTTTTCAGAACGTCATGTGTGATGTGACCTTTTGAATTTGGCTTCTTTTTCTTAGCATAATGCATTTGTGATTCACCCGTGTCGGAGTGTCTCTAATTCTTATAGTAACTCCTCAAGGTAGGGGTCATCTGAATTTCATAGAAGGGGTTTGCAAGGCTCCAGGGGATGCTGTAGGGGAAGAAAGACTTTGCCTCTGCCCTCCTAGTCTAGGCCCATGAGATACACTGACAATAAGCAGATTAGCAGGAGGAAGGTATACACATTTATTCATTTTTAATACTCTGTGCACAAGAGCACCACAAACAAAATGAATGCCCTCTAACATGGTGAGATTTGAGAGCTTATGTGCCATCTTAATAGGGGAAAGGGTGTAGGCAACTTAGGGGAGAGTAAGTGATTTCTAGAAAAGATGAATGAATGGGCCTTCAAAGAATAGATGAGGGATACAATAGCTGTGAGAAGGTATGTCTTGGTGTGCTGACTGCCAGCCTCCTCTCTTGTGATAAGAGTCTTCTCTGGTTGATGAAATCCCAGGGGAAAGGGGATTTCTGACAATCGAGTTCCTTTTGGAGGACCGGTCCTTAGATAGATAAGAGGAGTTCAGAGGATCTCCCCCCTCCCGCCCCCCCCCACTCTTTCTCTCTCCCTTTGATGTTTTTCAAGTGCTTCAGCTCAAAATAATCAACATAGCAAAATGGCATATTTTCTTAACTCCATTACTAAAGCGTGCCAGCTCATAATCAAGGGTGGGGATAAAGACCACCCACATGAGAACAAGTAAAGGCTACTTATTCAGAACTCACTTTAACAATGGAGTCAGCCACCATCACTTGCATCTTGACAGAGACTCAAAAGCAGGCAGGGGAGTGGGAAAGCTTTATAGTGGGCAGAAGGAAGGCTTTAATTGGCAACTATTGGCATGAGGAAGCTGGATGCAGGCCAACTAGAAGCAGAGCATCCCATGCGATTGCTTAAGGAGAACAAATTTGACTTTCTCTTGTTGGTCTTCAGTTGGAAGTGAGGGCAAAGCTTAGGGAAGCTGTCAGGTACCAATTAAATGCCAGCCACACAGGACTGAATGTATCCAGGCTGTGATTCGATGTCATGACTGGCTGCTGCAGGCTGTGGTTTGCCTTTCCAGGCTGGTTGCTACAGGCTATGGGTCTGCCTGGAGGGATCAGGGAAGGCTTCACCGAGGAGGTGCCCTTTAGGCTGAGACTTGAAGCATGAGCAAGAGTTTGCAGGTGGATACCTGGGGCTGGAAAGGATGGTGTCTGAGGCAGAGAAAATGGCAGATGCAAAAGCACAGGGGCCTAAGACAGCTTGATGTTTGAGGGACCCATGAGTGGTTCCATGCTACTAAAACATGAAGTGCTAAAATGGATGAACAAGAGGCGAGGGGTAGGCATCTGTTCTGTCAGGAAAGGTCCTAGAAGCTATGCCAAGGGGTTTCTGTTTTTATTTTATGGGTAAAGACAGCTGCTGAAGGATTTCAGTGTGAGAGTGACATAAATCAACTTAGTATGCTAGAAACATTACCAACAGTGGAGAGGGAAAATCGAACGAGAGCTACATTATGATCGAGGGAATATGTGGGAGGCTAATGCAATACTCAGAAAAGAGATGAAGCCTTTAATTATGTCAATGGCAGTGGGGCTGGAGAGAAGGGGGTAAAATCAATCTGCCTGGAGAGTGATTGAATATGACAGGTAAGCCTTAACTACCAAGAAATGTTGGAGAACAATGGGGAATTGATTCCGTATTGGACTTGTGGAGTTTAAAGAACCACAGTTCAACAAAGCTCTAACTCATCCTCTCCATAGTCCAAACTGTTCATTTAATGAACATACCTCATCATGCTACTAAAAAGATATTTTAGGGTTGTCTTCCTGACCCTAATCTACCTTTGTACCATGAACTCAGACTTCAGACCCACCGTGGAGCTTATCCTTGCCCAAATATCCTCATGCACATTCAGGCAGCCGTGCCTTTGTTTATGAGGTCCCTGACGCCCGAGCACCCTTGCTGTCTCCTACTTGGCTTCTGGGACACTACACATCCCTTAGAATTTAGCACCAATATCTGTGCAGCCATCCTTAATCACCACCACTGCCCCAAACTTGGATTAAATTCATCGTTTATTTCTTTAAATCAAATTTTCCATATTTATATTTGAACACTCAACGTAATCGGACTTGAATACTCTGTCTTTGCATCTTTCTGAAAATCTAAATTATTCCAAATAAAACATTTATTTTTTTAAGTTTCACAAAAGTTCTCTTATGCCCCCAAAGGTTGAGAACCACAGTCCTAGGGTACAAACAGATCTGAGCACCAGCCCTGGCAAGACCATTTAAGGACCTTTAGACGTTTATTTAAAGTCTCTAAACATCTGTTTCCTTATCTCTAAAAGGGAATGGTACATCTCTAGAGTTGCTATGGAAATGAATTGGGAGGGAAAAATCTAAAATGCTTAATTCATGCCTGGAATTTAGTAAGTGCTCAATAAATGATGATAATAGGGACCGATACCACTGCTGCTCCCACCCCTTCACTCCTCGGCCAAGCAATGGACACCCGTGATGACCAGTATGACTACCTCTTCAGAGTTGTCCTTCTCAGAGATTCTGGTGTTGGAAAGAGTAATCTCCTGTCTCGATTTACTCTAAATGAGTTTAATCTTGAAAGCAAGAGCACCATTGGAGTACAGTTTGCAACAAGAAGCATCCAGGTTGATGGAAAGCAATAAAGGCACAGATATGGGACACGGCTGGGCAAGAGCGATATGAAGCTATCACATCAGCATACTGTCATGGAGCTGTAGGTGCCTTGCTGGTTGACGACATTGGTAAACATCTCACATGTGAAGATGCAGAGCGACAGCTGAGAGAACTGAGAGGTCATGCTGATAGTAACATTGTCATCATGCTTGTCATCATAAGAGTGTCGTCTCAGGGAAGTTCCTACAGGTGAAGCAAGAGCTTTTGCAGAAAAAAAATGGCTTGTCATTCTTTGAGCCATCAGCTCTACACTCTACCAATGTAGAAGCTGCTTTTCAGACAACTCTGACCGAGATAAGTCACATTGTTTCCCAGAAGCAAATGTCAGGCAGACGTAAATGACATGTCTCCAAGCAACACTGTGGTTCCTATTCATGCTCCACCAACCACCGAAGATAAGTAAAAGGTGCAGTGCTGTCAGAACACAGAAGGCTGCGCATAGTTCATTTCCCATGTCTGAGATTTAAATGTATTTGTGATGCCTGTGGTCAAAATAATAAAATAACTAACTAACTAAATAAATGATGAGAATAGTAATAAGTACTAACTATTCTTGAAAGCCCCAAACAATAAAGCTAATCCCTCTTCCATAATCCAGCTGATAAGATGTTTATGTGAAGCCTCTAAGGACCTAAGAGGAAAAGGTGAGGGATTGTAAAAAAAAAAAAAAAAAAAAGAAAGCCTAATGTGAGATAACATGAATAAGCCCCCAGCACAGGGCCTGGAACACAGAAAGTGTTCCGTCAATCAGTGTTTGTTAAATCTGCAAATGTAAATTCTAAGGTTGACTAGAAGGCAAGACCCAGAGGAGCCCATGCTTACAGGGCAAGGACTCAGCCAAGGTGTGAAATATTTTATCAGCTTCTCTCCACCCTTAGGTGGAGGCAGGATTTCACCTGACATCCCAACTCCTTGGTCTGCTACGTAGGTAAGTAGGTCTTGGTAGGAAGGGGCAACTTCACAGACACCTCAGGGAACAGCCACATCCTCTGCCAAAGGGACTTAATCCTCAAGCTGGTGGCTTTCCAATCTCCCTAGGGGACAACCTCTCTATTCAGTATATTACTGGAACCAATAAAGGGAAATGCCTTCTGCTGGGCACATTCACAGTAGAAGTGAAGATGGTTCAGGGGGAGGGCCCAGCACAAGCCTGCAAAGAGTCAGGGAAAAGACTGGTTGATTTGAAAGAAAGCCTGCTCTTTCGCAAGTCAGAGATAACATGATCAATGTTTAACAAAGGCCCAGAGTTCATGCGTTCTCTCTCTGTAGCAGGCACAGGGGCTTGAGTGCAGGCCCAAGCACAATGCCAGCCCTGAGCCGGCCAGAAACAGAGACTGAGCTAGACGACTGGAGCTCCTGATATCAACACCCAGGTAAGGGCACAGCATCTCTGGACCTTGGTCCTCCTGGCTTGGTGAGGACAAGTGTGGGCCTGAGGCCTCAGGGGCTGGACCTCTTTCACAGCGAGACCACCATTGCTGTGGATGAGACATGGCCTAAGACCTTCCTTTGTTTTTGCTCCAATAAATCTTGCACAATGCCACCCCTCCTCCTATACCTATATCTGTGAAATGCTTTTTCTGTGATGATGTGAAAGAATCCTCTTTCCACTACCAATGGTTCCACTGCCATACAACCACACTGGTTCTGAGAGACACATTGACTGACTGACTGGAGACACACCAATTCCAGGAAAACGGCCTTTTGAGACTTTTTCTCAGGAAAGCAACTGTAAGAGTTAGAATAGAGCCAATGAATGTGGAAGCTTATTAAATCACACATGAATGGTCAGGCAGGTGAGTGGTGGCACTTGTAAGGCAGAGAGTCTCAGTTTTGACTTTATATTAGAACTAGCGGCCCGGTGCACAAAAATTTGTGCACTCAGGGGTGTCCCTCAGCCCGGCCTGTGCCCTCTTACAGTCTGGGACCCCCCAGGGGATGTCCAACTGCTGACGTGCCTGACCAGCCTGAGTGAGGGGCTAATAGATGTTTGCAGGCTGGCCAACCCCCCCAGTGGGAACCGTCACCCCAAGGAGGTGTGCCCAGTCTGGGTGAGGGGCTGATGGCCATCTCAGGCTGCCCACAGTCCCTTCAGGGTTTGGGTCCCTACTGGGGTGCCTGGCAAGCCTGGGTGAGGGGCTGAGGGCTGTTTTCAGGCTGCCCACAGCTCCCATTGACCCAAGGTCCCAGAGAGGCTGGCTGGAATCAGGTTTCTGGGGTTTATTTATCTTCTATAATTGAAACTTTGTTGCTTTGAGCAGAGGCCTAGGCAGGTAATGAAGCCTCCTGTTTGCTTCAGCTCTGTGGCTTCTATAATTGAAACAATGTTGCGATGAGCAGAAGCCCAGCCAGCCTAGGCAGGCAGTTGCAACGGAAGCCTCCTGTTTGCTCTAGCTCCGTGGCTGGTGGCCTCCATCTTGTCTGGGTTAATTTGCATACAGCCGCTCTGATTGGCTGGGGTGTGGCTTGGCTGGTAGGTGTGGCTTAGGTGTCTCAGAGTGATGGTTAATTTTCATATTACTCTTTTATTAGAGTAGATCATCTGGGCAGCTCTGAAAAATCCCAGCACCCAGATCCAACTCCATTAAATCAGTCAGAATCTTGGGGGATGAGAAATAGACATCAGTATGTTTTAATTCTCCCCTGTGCATCTTTTAGGTTCAGATAAGGTTTAGAATCACTGCTCTAAGGGCAACCGTTGGCCAGCTGCCCAAAAGAATACAAATAACCCATCCTGAGCTTCCTCCTGAGCATTCATCTCCTCTCTCCCAGGTTGGTATCTATTGTGCCTCCCCACCCACACTTCACTGCTGGCCACACTCCCACTCAGCTACTCGTGTTTGTCTATGCATACAGCTGGCAACTGAATTGATTTTACCCTGATATCCTAGCCTGATTTCCCAATGACTCTCACCCCCACTGTAGTCACGACCTTTAGTCTCTAGCTATGCTATTGTATATAATTCCAAAATTACTTCCAGAAAGTCTCACTTCCTTAAAGAGATTTTAAACTCCTCAAAATCTGAGTCTTAATCTATTTCCAGAAGGCACTAGCATACTGTTCAGCATATAGTGGACAGAGCCACAGTGTCTTTATTTGTAAAATGGGAATATTTGTAAAGTAATTACAAAATAGAATTATCTATACAATTTGCAAGCATGCAAATTATATCCTACTTCAACAGACATGTTTGAGGTGATGCATGCAAAGTGCGAGAATGCTCTGGAACACCTGCCAGTGTCCCGTAAGTGGTATCTGTTGTTGGATCAATAATAGGCAGTGTGACTTCCAGATTAGTGTTTCTTCTAGATCTTAGCAAGTGACCCATGATCAGGAAATTCATTCCTCTTCAAGCTCTAAGTGGAAGTGCTAAGTGATTGGCTTCATTGATTGGCTACCAACTGCAATCTGTGCTCAGGAAATGAACATTTTGACCAGTGAGTTTTGCAAAGCCAATCATCATGAGAATTTTATGTCAATACGACCTACCAGAAAACAATAGTGCCTGAGTCATTCAGAGTACTAATGGTGTGACACAGGGACTCCATTAGCCACATTAGCATGCCTGTGAACATCATGCCAGGTCCATGCTTAACCTACTCTATGAAAAACATGAGTGGCTGGAGTAGGCCCTCTCTCCTCTCTTCATTCCGCCTGGCTCTTCTGGGAAAATTGTGAGGACAGCTTGTTCTGCCTCTCAGCAGGAGGAAGGACACATGCTTTGTGTTTTGTCATCAAAGGAAACAATAGCTGTCAGTTGTTCTAGTGTAGCCAGAGCAAAGGCAGAACTTCCCAAGTCCTACCTCAGTGTAGTCGTGATTGTTATTAAGAAGAATGAATAGTCAGATGGGAAAGAATAAGGTTATATTAGCCAGAGGACACAGAGATCCAGGAGAAACAAAGATCACCTAAGAGCTCAGAATTCATCCAAGTGACTTGCAGACCCCTCCCCCACCGATAAAATACTTTCTATTGTACTGGGAGACATTGCAGTTGAAATTTTGGAACCTTTGTTGGTGCCTCAGGAAAAGAGGGTGGAAGAGAAGTACAAGACAGAGGAGGCCAGTGTTATCCCACCTATTCTAGTTCAAGTGATACTAACTGCTATAACATCTCAACCCCAAAGTCTCAGTGGCTTAACACAATGGAGACACTCATCTCTATGACACAGTCTGATGTGAGTAGCATGGCCCAGTCACCTTCCACATCAATATTCAGGGACCCAGGTTCTTTCCATTGTGTGGCTCCACCCTCCTCACAGGTCAGAGTTTTCCCATCCAGCTTATAGATGAGGGCAGAAACTCTAAAAACGTATACCTCTTTATCTGCTTTTGCCCAGAAATGACAAACATCACCTCTGCCATATTTCATTGGCCAGAGCTCAGTCACATGGCTTCACCTAGCTGTGCCTATGAGGAGAGGGAAATGGGCTCAGTATGACAAAGCAGCAAACCAAAACAGAAAGTTAACTGAAATAAAAATTCCAGACCACAATGTCAGCCTAAGCCTCACTCCTCCTGATCTACCATTCTGTTTTCTTTTAAAGACAGTTTGAATCTTCTTGCTGATTTTTTTTCTATCTTTACTTTGGCTACTGCAAAGCTCAACTATAGAATGTGTTTACAATGTGTGCTTCTGTATATAACTAGAGGCCCATTGCATAAAATCCTTGCACGGGGGCAGGGTGGGGGGAGTGAGGGTCCCTCAGCTCAACCTGTACCTTTTCGCAATCTGGGACCCCTTGGGGGATGTCCGACTGCCGGTTTAGGCCTGATCCCAGGGATTAGGCCTAAATCGGCAGTCGGACATCCCTGTTACAATCTGGGACTGCTGGCTCCTAATTGCTCTCTTGCCTGCCTGATCACCCCTAACCACTTGCCTGCCTGCCTGATTGCCCCTAACCACTCTGCCTGCCTACCTGATTGTCCCTAACTGCTTCTACCTTGGTCTCCGCCACCACGGCTTCATCTGGAAGGACATCTGAGTGACATCCAGAAGGTCGTTTGGCTGCCTGATCTAATTAGCATATTATGCTTTTATTATTATAGATCCTTTTCTTCTAGCCTTATATTTCAGTTCTCCATTTCCTCTTTTATCACATTTCTTTATCAGTCTTGGGGAGATAGATTTGTGTATGAAGAAGATACCTTAGGGCTCCTATTTTTAGGGTTTGAAACCAAGTTTCAAAGTCTGGTTGTTTGCTAAGGATCTTATGAATCTGTTTTTGGATCCTGCTGGGTCTAGTTTTATGAACTGACAAGAAAGGGTGTTTGCTTATCTGTGTGTTTGGGAGGAGAAAAGGGAAATTAAGGGGGGTGGTGCTGTGTGCCCTGTGCTTGAGGAAACACTCTGAAATGATGTCCATTGAGAAAGTGACCCCAGCCTAGATATGAGCCTCTGTGTGAATGCTTTAGGACTCTGGGTTGAAGGGGTTGGCTCAAGATGAACTTTATAAAGCAAGGCAGTGAAGTGACGAAGTGCAACCAGAAGGAGAAAAAGGGCCAAAGTTTCTTCCACTGCCACAAACTACAGTGGGCCTAGCAGTGGCAAGTACTCTCAGGATGTCCCCAGCAACAGAGGTGGGGAGACATGGCTTGGTACAGAGCAAGAGCACAGGAGTGTGAGTGCAGTCTTCCTCCCTGATGGGAGAATCACTCTTAGGTTTGTTGTTTGATTTGGATTTGGAAGGGTGCTAAGGTTCCCCATAAACAGGTAGAGAGAACTTGTTAGTGTAATTAAGAGATTAATGCTGGTATGAATACAACTGCCTTCAAACTCTCAAGCTTGTGAGAGGCTTGGGCTATCACAGTTTCACTTCAAACATTTTGAAAGTGAATTCAGGCTTGTTATGAGTTTTTGTCCCCCAAAAAGATATGTTGAAGTTCTAACCCCTAGGTACCTGTGAATGTGACCTTCTTTAGAAATAGTGTTTTTGCAGATGTAATAAAATTAAGATGACATCATTATTAGAATGAGCCCTAAGCCAATATGACTGGTGTCCTTATAAGAAGAGGAGAAGAGACACAAGGAAGCAGAGATTGGAATGGTGTGCCTACTAGCCAAAGAACACCAAGAATTGCCAGCAACCACCATAAGCTAGTAAGAGGGAACAAAGGAGCCTTCCCCAGAGCCTTCAGAGAAAGCACTCTTCTGGCGACACTTTGATTTTGGACTATTGGCTTCTGTAACTGGGAGAAGATACATTTCTATTTAAGATAGCCAGTTTTTAATTATTCATTATAGCAGCCCTACAAAACCAATGTGGGGCTGTTAATAATCATTAAAATGTGAAAGTAGAAACAACAGGGTAACTGGAGAAGATTAAGCTGCCCAGGAAAAACAACTGGGAAGATAGGGCCCTGTCTATGGTGCTGAATCAGCTCCCAGCCAGGTTGACCCCACCTCCTCTCTTACTTGACCCTGATCACTGCTACTTTGATCTTTTGCTTTTTCACTGGTCTTGGAACCATGACCTTGACCTCATCTCATTAGGCCATTGCAACCAATCATGGCAAATTTATATGTGCCCAGACCAGAACTTTCACCACACCTGAGGGTGTCTCTGCCCTCAGCTATGCAGAAACCTACGTCTCCCCCAACTCTCCTGCTGTATCATGGCTTTAAATGTGGTAACTAAAAGCTCATGGTACAAAGAGCCAAGGGGATTGCTGAATTGGAGGAGGGAAATGCAACTGGGCATGGCTACCTGTGCTTCTTTGAATGCCAGTCTGAGCTCTAATAGAATGTTAGTCCCGTATGGAGTATGCCAGTACTAGTCAGGATAGGATAGGTCATGCTCTGATAACAAACAATCCCCAAATCTCATATGACCACAGGAAAAGTTTTTGCTAAAGCAACATCTGCTGCAGGACCAGGTGGTTAACCAGAACAAATGTCCTCAATGTATTGGCTCATCATTTCAGGCTGCTTGATCTTATGGCACCTCCATATAAAAATTTGCTTCCATGTGTTGAAAGTTGTAACAAAGAAAGAGGGAGATCTGGTGAGTTAACTAGTAAGAATTAAGTGCTTTGGTCCAAAAGTGATGCAAATCCCTGTCCTCATTTTATTGGCTATATCTGGCCAATCTGAACAACCATGTCTAACTTCAAGAAGGAAGGGAAGTTCAATTCTCTGTTTACCTGGAAATAGAGAACTAGGTATTGGTAATTACTTGTATTGTCTACCACACTGTTGGTGCAATGAATTCAAGTCAGACATACCTTGTTTACCAGTTCCAGCTCTGCCACTCACAACAATGAGTCCCTCCATTGCCCTGAGTCTTATTCTCTTTGTGTAAAGTGGCAATGACACCTGTCCTTCCTGTTGAGATGCAGAGGAACTCATGTACTGGTAATTGCAAGTGTTCTGAAAGCTGTAAACACTGGTCCTTGTCAAGATTTAATAGAAAATGGAGCTGAGGTTTCTAAATAGAGGAACAACAAATTACAAAAATAGCTTTAGGGGAACTACTGCTTGCAGCTGTGATTAGAAAAGGGACTGTTTTTTTCATTGGGTCCTTAGTCCTTACTGCCTCATACAACTCTTTTTTACATTCCTTTTACTCATGAATTTGCTTTGCATGTTGTTGTTTTTTTTTTTACTTTCTTATTGCATTTATTGGGGTGACATTGGTTGATCAAATTATATAGGTTTCAGATATACAATTCTATAATACATCATCTGTATATTGTTTTGTGTGTTCGCCACCCCAAGTCAAGTCTCCTTCTACCATTTATCCTCATTTTCTTTTACCTTACCCAACCCACCTTTCCTTCTGGGAATCACCTTACTATTCTGTGAATTTTTTTTTTGCATAATCTTTTTTTACCTTTTTCACCCAGCCTACTCAAGAATTGTTGATTGACTCTTCATGAACACATTTATAGTTTAGGGGAAAATAAATAGCATTCCTCTTCTTCACATGATTTTGTGAACCAACTAAAGATAGAAAGGAGTGAGGCTCAAGGAGGATAAAATACCAGTTTTGTTCATAATTAAGTTGACATTGGAGATTATGGGTGTATGTGCAGCAGTGGATTTCTTAATCCTGAATCCTAGAACTAGACAGAAATACCTTCTAAAATTATTCCAACGTAATCTAAATGTGATAGGACAAAATGTATGTAGGGAGCTATGGAAGCAGGAAAGGGCAAACAACTTCCCAGACTTTTGGTGATATAATAGAATAAAAAATAACCAATCTTTCTGATTCTATCTTGCTTGAACTTTCCCAGTTGCCATAACATGCCTGTTACCACTTCTGCCTACTCCTGCACATAGATATGCTATTCATTAAAGGGACCTAACCTTTAACCTAGGAATTATTGAAACAGCTTCCCAGCTCAAAATAGTACTGGAAGATAGGGCCCTGTCTATGGTGCTGAAGGAGATAAGGAAGGTATCTATAAAATAATGATTGTTTAGCAAAAGGTTTATAGGAACATTATGACTGGGACCATGGCAATCAGAGTTTGTTGACCAAAAGCAAAGAAGTTTCACCATCTCCCTGGAACCCTTGCTGACATCAGATGTCTTCAGTTATCAATTACCTCCTGACCCTAAACCCCTCCCAGTCCTCCCCCTTCCCTTGACATAAAAGAAGCCTGAATTCTTCATTTTCTCAAGATGGTTCTTTAGAATGCTAGTCCTCCATTTTCTCAGCTTGCTGGCCTTCTGAATAGTCACTTTCCTTGCCCCAACTCCTTGTTAGTCGACTTATTGGCTGTCATTGTGGTGAGCAGAAGGAGCTCACTTAATTACAATGCCAACCATAAAATGAATGTAGAATAGAATGCAGGCTCTTCATCCATGGGTGTGCATTGCACAAATCTAGGGGGTGTTATAGTCTATGTGAAGCCCCCCACTCACCTGGAGTTGTGGCTGTACATAGTGACACTTGTAGAAAGAATGGATAACTTTTGGGAGTCTAAACTGCTTTGAGGGTCTGATGAAAAACAGGAATATCACTATTCTCTAGAAAGGTGCACATCCTATGGTGACTTCTACAAATAATTTCCAGAGCAATACAAACTGCTGAAGTCCATCTCTGGAGAGGTAGTTAAGAATTCCTTGAGAAAATGATCTATAAAATACTATATAGCTCTGGCATTCTGCAGTTCTGGGTCAACCTTTTGATTAGTTTGCAGGCTTTGCTTGACAACCACCTGGGGGAAATGTGTGAATGCTAAAGTTAAGAGACCACCTACAAAACCCAAGGCATGCATTAGTACAGAGCCCAAATGGCTCAATACTGAAAAGCTCATGAAAAATCTACAGTAGCCATTGAGTTGGCTTTTGAAAGGATGGATTTATTTTCCTCTCTTTTGACATTTAAAAATTGCACTTATTTTTATATTTGAAAGGAAAAGGGAAAGAGAGAAACAACCCCTGTGGTTTCTGTGCTGCTGGCATTTATTTGGAACAGGCTTTGTTTCAGGGGTCATGGGGCTGCATCACTCCCTGGCTTGCCATTGCTGTTGACTGTCCAGTGGTTGCTGTCAGTCACCTCCCAGCCCTGTTCTTCACGTGCTTTTGCCTCTGAAATCATGCGGAGGAGAAAGACAAACAGGGTTATGTGAGGGGCTGACTTTGGTGGAGCTTTGAGATCTCCTCCTAGGACGTGGTGAACATCCCCGGGAAGACACAGGCAGATGTATATAAATCTTTCTGCTGCTCTATGTCTATGAACAGAAGTGCCTCGTTTCTTCCCTTTCCCTCCCCTCTCCGTTATCATGAAATGATAATGCAATATTTCAAAGCAAATTTTTTTAAAGACTTCACTCTTAATGTGAAGTATATCCCCATCTTTTTGTGGGAAGAAACTGATTTTCATTTCTCCATAGATGTAGGACCACTGAGAGGGCAGACACAGAGGGCACACAATCCTTGATGTCCTCAAGGACACTGGAAAATATGAGTGGTGAGAATGTGGACAAGACTGATATTTTCTCCTTCAAAGGACTTTCCTCTTCTAAGAGCCCCGTCCAGAAAATTGAGAAGGCAGGGCAACAAACAATAACCTGCTGGGAATGCTCTCAGGGAAATTAAGATCCTCCATCCTTATCAGCTTAGACTGGGCTAAATGGACATTTTACATAGGTGTTTAATTTATTGCCAACAGTTGGTGCCTTCCATCCTATGCAGTGGTTTGAACTAGCCATTCTCAAGCCTCAGAATCATCTGGATGTTTGTTAAAATAGTTGGTGAAGACAGTTGGCTCCAACCCCAGAGTTTCTGATTTATTGGGTCTGAGGTGGGGACCAAAGATTCGCATTTCCAACTAGCTCCCAAGTGATGCTGCTGGTGGTGGTCCAGAGGTTACACTTTGAGAATCACTGGTTCAGCTGCTCACATTTTCCCATTTCTTATTTTCAATCCAGACCAAGAGGGGATATACAGAGAATCAGGAACCCCAGTGCCCATTGGGCAGTGACGGAGAAAGACTAGGGTACAGGAGGTGGTTTGAAGGATAAAATGAGGATCCAGGGCTCTGGGGACAGGCTATTGATTATTGTTGAATAATCAAATGCAGATTCAGGTTGCTGTTTTTTATGTGTGTGTTTTTGCCTCTGTAATACTCATTTATCATATCACATAAAAGAAATAAAGCTGTAAGGAAAAATACATAGCACATCCACAGATCGTGGCTATTGGGTAAATTATATTACCATGCTGGACATAAGGCAATTCCTAGGCAGAAAGGAAAAGAGGTGCAAGAAGAATGGAGGAGGAACGTGCTACAATATGGGGTGGGAGGCAGGATTTTGACATTTCAAGAAGGAAGGCATTTAGTACCAATACATATTTGTTGATAAGTGAATGGAGGCAAAGCTATGTAACTTAACAGTGTCAAATTCAAAACTGTCCAAAGGAATTAGAATGGGGCAAACCCAGTGCCTTAAAAGGCTCTGAGCTCACTGGCTTTGAGATCAGGAGAACTACTAATGCTATTGGACCTTTGCTTCTTCACACTGCAAAAGGAAGACTCACAGCAGAGCATTCTGAATTGACAGGAAGATGGTGGCTCTAGAAAATTCCTAGACTAGAAGAAGTAGCTCATGTCATCTCGTTTTGGATGACTGCCTTTGATGGCCACTGAAGAGCTTGCGTCCTCTTTGCCTTCTAAATGCCTCATCCTGGTCCTTATCATGCCCTTAACTGCCAAGTTATGAGCACACCTGGCCTGAGGTTCACACTGAGTTCCCCTCCACCATCAGTCTCCCCTGCCCTGCTCCTGATACGATGGAGACTGACACCTGGCCTGGGGCAGCTCAGTGCTCCTGAGAACCAAAGAGATTTAAAACGCCTTCGCTTGTGAAGCAACTTCCAATCCTTTCTGCCAGCAGATAATCCCTGACATTTGGCAAGATTGATTCTGGATGTTGTTTTCATTTTGTGCTGCATATGTCTCATCAGCTGAGAGATAGCTTAATGGTGCCGTCTCCCCGGATTTGATTCAGAACTGATGAACTTTATCCAGCACATTCTTCTGGTGGGTCATAAAGAGTGATTCCTATGGGCAGTTGGGCTTCAGAGCCTTGTAAACTCTGGGTGAGGCACAGCGGAGCTTTTGCATTAGATTTTAGTATTTCACTTAAAAAAATTCTCACCTGGGGATATGTTTTTATTGATTTTACAGAGAGAGGAAGGAAAACAGAGAAACATTGATGTGAGAGAGAAACACTGCTTGGTTGCCTCCAATACATGCCCTCACTGGGGATCAAACCCACAACCCGGATATGTGCCTTGATGGGGAATCGAACCCAAAACCTTTTGGTATATGGGATGATACTCCAACCAATGAACCGCCCAGCCAGGGCAGTATTTCACTGTTTTAATAGACTTGGTTAACAGTGCACATGGGTTGCCTGGCTGTAATCCATGTCTCTTTTTCAAGCCAAGCGGTTCATCTCATAAAATCTGCTGGCATCTGCAATGAGCCTCAAGGCAAACACTTCTGTATCCCTAGTAGCTTCATTTCTATACAAGGGGGAAAAAAGTACATGAAGCTATCCACAGGCAAAAAATACTCTGTTTTTGGTATTGATTTAGGCATGCTCAAATCTAAAGTTAGCTTTTTAAGAATGTCATGTTCTGCATGTAGTATTAAGTAATGAAAATAATGACTAATTTATATGGAGCATCCTCTGGTCTAAGCACTTTGCATATATCATCTGATTTAACCATGACGCTGGGAACGATAACATCTGCCACGTAGTGTGGATTTTCATAGACTTCTATGCCTTCTGTAGATTATTCAGTGGATCTTCTCAACAGCTCTGTTATTGTTCCTATGTTATAAGTGAGAAAACTGAGGGCCTAAGAGGTTAAAATAATAGCACAATGGCACATGCTTATTAGGTGACTGAACCACAATTTGAACCCCAATCTTCCCAGGCCAAAGCCTATATTCCAGGCCTCCCTGGCTACGTCATGGCGTGCCCAGCTTAACCAAGCCCTGAACTCCACAACCTTAGCACACTAGTACACAGTTAGCTCAGCCACTCGTCTTCTGGCCCGAGGACAGTCATGGCTCCTAGTAGCTGCTGCACAAACAGGGAAAACGATATCAGACCACTGGGAGTGTCTCATTGGAGGTGCCATGAAGGCTGCTGTTATAGGTGTGGTTCCTGGTATATTCAATTTGACACTTTTATTTTTTTAATTTTCTTTATTGATTAAGGTATTACATATGTGTCCTTACCCTCCCCCCTTATATTCTCCCAGCCCCTCCTGCTCATGCCCTCCCCCCGCCCCTTCCCCCCTTCCCCCTCCGTGTCTGTGTCCATTGGTTAGGCCTATATGCTTGCATATAAGTCCTTTAGTTGATCTCTCCCCCTTACCCTCACCCTCCCCTGCCTTCTCTCTGAGGTTTGACAGTCTGATCAATGCTTCTCTGTCTCTGGATCTGTTTTTGTTCATCAATTTATGTTGTTCATTATATTCTACAAATGAGTGAGATTGTAATATTTATATTTCTCCGACTGGCTTATTTTGCTTAAGCATAATGTTCTCCAGCTCCATTCATGCTGTTGCAAATGGTAGGAGTTCCTTCTTTTTTATAGCAGCGTAGTATTCCATTGTGTAGATGTACCACAGTTTTCTAATCCACTCATCTGCTGATGGGCACTTAGGCTGTTTCCAAACCTTAGCTATTGTAAATTATGCTGCTATGAACATAGGGGTGCATATATCCTTTCTGATTGGTGTTTCTGGTTTCTCGGGATATATTCCTAGAAGTGGGATCACTGGGTTAAATGGAAGTTCCATTTTTAGCTTTTTGGCCCTTACTTTTTAATTGACACAGAAACATTCTGTGTGATTCCAGTCCTTTGTAGGTCAGGTCAGCCTCTCACAATTTTTAAGCCACCCGACAGGGCACTAGGCGAGGGACTTCTTCCCTGGCCCAGCAAGTCCTCAGTTTCTTTGTCTAAAAAACAAGGGGAGACCTAGCTTGTTTGGCTCAGTGGATAGAGCCTCGGCCTGGGGACTGAAGGGTCCTAGGTTTGATTCTGGTCAAGGGCACATGCCTGGGTTTCCGGCTTGATCCCCAGTAGGGGGAGTGCAGGAGGCAGCCTATCAATGACTCTCTCATTATTGATGTTTCTATCTCCCTCTCCTTCTCCTTTCCTCTATGAAATCAATTAAAAAATATTTTTAAAAAATGAAATAAAGCAGGTGATTAGTCCTTTTTCAAGTTTTCTTTCATTAGGAAAAATACATGAACACCCCTTGTTAACAGAAATAATTGTTACAGGATGCATTTTTCACATCCGATTGTTTGTCTGCTTCCCCCCATTAGACTGAGATCTACATGTGATAAATTTCCAAATTCCCAGCCAATAGCAAGTGTCTGGCACATAGTAGACATTCATAGAATATTTGAGCAATAAATGAATATAAGTTTTACTGAGAGAAAAAGTGGATGGATGAATGGATATCTGATGCTGAAGCTGAAGGAGCACTACTGAAGGTGCTGTGATGGTGGTGATATCTTACGCCAAATGACCAATGTCATACATTTAAATACACATATGGGTAACACAACACTATATAAGGATGACTAACACATAGTATTTACCCTTAAAAAGTTCATGGTAAGGAGGACAGAAAAACAAAAAATAAAACAAAACAGAATTATCACAAATGTTGCAAGTCTAAAAGAGACTATATCAATCAGTACAGGCCAGTTAATGCTGCAGTAATAAGTAACCCTGAATTTACATTGTCTTTTAAGAGCTCATGCTATATGTCCTTGACCTCCACCTGTGCTGTTCTCAATCCAGGGCCCGGGCTGACAGCCACTGTCTGGAACATTGCTAGTTGCTGTGTCAGAGGGAAAGGGAGCACTCACTGCTCCCCAGCTCTTCATTTGTCTTCTCAAACTCACAAGGCCACCGTTAACTCCAATGGGGCAGAGGGAGAACTGGAAACATGTGGTGAGCAGTATTAATGATGACTGCTCAGAGGTATGGACAGAGTGTGCTGGGAGCATGAATAAGGGCATTACCAACTCTGAGCAGGTAACTGGGGGCTCTTCAAAGGGCAGCTGCCACTTGAACTGGGTTCTGAAGTGCAAATACTAGTTACACTGCTGCACAGGGTCTGGGAAGCCAAGACTTAGGGTTTGGTCTGCAGGTAGGTCAATCTCGTTTGTGCTGCCTGAGGGTGCCCAGGTGTTCCACCAGAGCACGGTGCGCAGTGCATATAACTCTGCAGTAAGTGTAATGGTTTCTGCTTTGCTGATGATGCTTAAAATCACTAATGGTTATTGAAGCACTTGCTCTGTGCCCAGAGAGGTTGATTGGGAGCAGAAGGGTCACCTGAGTAGCTCATTCACAGAGGACCACACATTTAGACCATTAATGTTCTTTTCAAAAAGGTTATAAATATAACCGCAGAGATTTCTTGAGAAGAGGATCGTCATCATACACCATTTCTGAACATAGAGTCTACAAGCTCCTTGAGTTAATATTTTCTAGAATTCCTGTAACCATCTTTCATTGTATTTTTGATATGAAAGTTATCATTCACTAAAGGTTCACATGTGAGCTTCCCCCAATTTATGAAATATTGTTTAGCTATTCATTTTCTATCCAGAGCCTTGACAATGGAATGGGCTGAGCCCCTCTTGACTGCACACCCCTCTCACTGTTTACCAGGTTTACCACCAGCCCCGTCTTTCTCTTGGGGCTTCTGCTTATAGTTGCTCAAGATGGGGTGGCACACAGAGAAGAAACAAACCCAGAGTCAGTGTCGATTTTATTTTATTTTTTAGCATAAAGTCAGGAAGGAGTCCCACAGTTGTATTAGAATCTGATGGTTCCCATAGTGACCGAATGAATGGGTCAATCAACAAGAAGCTATTGAGTATCCCTGTAAACTCAGCCCCTTGTTGCAGAGCCCAGTTGAGGAGTTTGGAAGAGGGAAGTGGGTAGGGAGCTGGAATATGAAGACAGGGAGACATAGGGCTGTGGTGTGGGTGTGGCTAGTTCCCAGATCTGTGCACAGATGGTGGCTGTGATTCAGAGAGGCGGACAGACATCATTTGGAGCTACACTGCTCTGGGCCCCATAGCCACTGGCTGGTCCATTGTGGTCAGGTTTTGTTTGTTTTTTAAATATTTTGTTGTTGTTAATCCTCACCCCAGGATATTTTTTCCACTGATTTTTAAACAAAGTGGAAAGGAGAGGGAGATAGAGAAACATCTATCAGCTCCCTCCTGCACACCCCCTAACAGGAATTGAGCCTACAACCTTTTGGTGCATGGGACGGTGCCTGACCAACTAAGGTACACTAGGCGAGGGCGTGTCCAGGCATTTTAACAGGCACCCTGGCAGTTCCTGGATGTTGATAGAAAAGGTAATGGGGGTGGCCATATAGTGGATTTTGGCTTTGTTGTGAAATTATATTTATACTAGAGGCCTGGTGCATGAAAATTCATGCTCTGAGAGGGGGGTCCCTCAGCCCATCCTGCCCCCTCTCACACTCTGGGAGCCCTCAGGGAATGCCCTAAGCCACAGTCAGGCCTCCCTCTGTGGGAGGCAACCAGGCTGATCAGGAGAAGGTGCTGCCCCCATCATCCCTTGCTGCTGCCACTGCCAGCTGCTGCAGCCGCCTGCCCTCAACCCTCACAGCCGCCGTGGCTGCTGCCTGCCCTTGGCCCTCACAGCCATCACTGCTTTGTTCGGAAGAACATCCTGAAGGATGTCCAGAAGACGCCTGGTCTATCTGGTTTAATTAGCATATTACCCTTTCATTAGTATAGATGCCAGGCATACTGACTCTGACTTAAATCGCATGTAAATTTGGGAGGTGGGTCTGATGAAGGTTATGGGGGATTGAGGAACCCACTAACACACTGGCAAGTATTTACTAAAGATCTCTTAACCTCACATCATTGTGCCTTCGCTGGGGATTTTAGGGGCAGAACAAAGATTGAAGAGAATTGAGTGAACTCTAAGGAATGATGAATTTAATATACCTATACCTTAAACATGAATTTAAAAATTGAAATATACCTTATTCCAGTGCCATCTCCAGTTCTTTCTCCCTGGGCAATGGGTAAAATTCTCAGCAGGAAAGGCTGGGGCCTGGGCTTTTTACACCCACTGACCCACAGCAGTTCTGGTGGTTCGGTGACTTCCTCCGGTCACAGAAGTCATGCCAGCCACAGGGCAGCTTTCTCCCCATTAGCTGCAGGGAGCAGGGCCTTTGCCCACTGTGCTCCCAGAGTGCCCACTGCTTCAGTGCTGACTGGTTTGCAGATGCCTGTTTAAAAGTGGAACTGAGGTGTCAGGGGAGCTAGTTCCCAAGGCTCATAGCACAGATGAATCGTGCACGGAGCCTGTGAAAGTGTGGTTTCCAGGGCTGTACTGCTGCATTTTCATCAGTGGATTGGAGGGGGCAGGAATCTGCATCTCCAGACACAACAAGGGGATCCTGGTGGGGCCACCCCAGGAGACACTAGTGTGGGTGGCAGTTAGGACCAGGAATTCTAGTCAGGGAAGTCTCAAGTCTGTGCTCCCGCCTCTGAAGTCTCATCCTCTTGATTTTAAGTGGGGAGAAGGGCACCTTCCCTTGGGAGGCCAGGTGGCCACCCAAGAACCTGAAGCTAGTCAGTGGCAAGGCTGGACTAGTGCTCAGGTTTGCTGGTCCTGATGCTGCACTTGGCCTGGGTGGCAGAGCAGCTCCAGAGGCTGTGGTATGACCCCTCCCCAGGTCTCCATCCCCTGCAGGTTAAGTGGGAGTGCTTGGCACTGAGGAGGTATGAGGAAACATCTGGATGAACAGACTATTATAGTGATA
>PVJC01030039.1:0-21462 GCA_004026665.1 Murina feae | reverse complement strand
CGCCTCCGTACCTCTGTACTTTGCTTCCGCTGCTGCTCTGAGTCTCAGACTCTTCTCTGGTTGTAGGATTTTCACTCAGCCAGCCGTCCTGCTGGTGCGAGTGGTGTCCGTGTGTTCTTTTCGCGGTTTTTCTGAAATAGTTGTTCACAGCTGCATATGCGGTGTCTACCCTATGCCGCCATCTTGTTTCTCCTCTCTGGACATAAGTTTTTCATTGTTAAAAGCTGGGTACAAAAGAGTTTGTTTTACCATTCTGTCTATTTTTAGATATGCTTGAAATTTTCCTTAACTTTAATTTAAAATAGAATACTAAGTATGACTCTATAGTAATACTAGGGGTCAGGTGCACAAAAATTTGTGCACTCGGGGGGTCCCTCAGCCCAGCCTGTGCCCTCTCACAGTCTGGGACCCCTCGGGGGATGTCCACCTGCTGGTGTGCCTGGCCAGCCTGTGAGGGCTGATGGCTGTTTGCAGGCTGGCCAAGCCCCCCAGTTGGGACCCTTATCCCCTGGGGGTGTGCCTAGTCTGGGTGATGGGCTGAGGGCCGTTTTCAGGCTGCCCACAGTTCCTCCAGGGTTTGGGTCCCTACTGGGTACGTGGCCAGCCTGGGTGATGGGCTGATGGCTGTTTGCAGGCCGACCACAGCTCCCATTGACCCAACGTCCCAGCGAGGCTGGCTGGAATCAGGTTTCTGGGGTTTATTTATCTTCTATAATTGAAACATTGTTGCCTTGAGCAGTAGGCCACAGCCAGCCTAGACAGGCAGTTTCCTCCATCACTGGTGAAAGGAAACCTCCTGTTTGCTTCAGCTCTGTGGCATCTATAATTGAAACATTGTTGCCTTGAGCAGAGCCTCAGCCAGCCTAGGCAGGCAGTTTCAACTCCATCACTGGTGCAATGGAAGCCTCCTGTTTGCTCTAGCTCTGTGGCTACCAGCCACCATCTTGGCTGGGTTAATTTGCATACAGCCACTCTGATTGGCTGGTGGGTGTGGCTTAGGTGTCTTGAAGTGGTGGTTAATTTGCATATTACTCTTTTATTAGATTAGATGAAAGTCTTGTGGAGATATGTGGTTTAATAGGAAAATCTAAATGGTATAATTTAGGAAGGAATAGAAAAACTGAATATACCAATAATAGCATGAGAGAAATTTAAGTTGTTAAAGAATGAGCCCTCTCTTCGCAACTACAGAGCCAGGCCTCAATGTTTTGGTAGGAGAAATATCTCAAATTTTCAAGAAATAGATTATTCCTATTGTCTTTAACGTGTCTCAAAGCATAGAGAAAATTTCATTGCCTTCTAGTTTATTTTATAAAGTTAGCATAGGTCTAAAAATGAAAGTTGACACAGAAAATAAAACTGTTAATTTATGAATATAAATATAAAAATTAGAAATCAAGTACAGACCTATAATAAAACAATGGATTTTCCCAGAAATACAAATGTATTAGGACATGTGTAGATCTTTTATTAAATCAGTAGATCAAAGGAGAAACACTGACCATATTAATAGATAATAAAATGACATTTTATAAAAATTGCATATTCATTCCTTTTAGTAAAAAGGAAATAATCTGATTTTAACATGGTAAAACATGTCTAAAATCAAATCAGTATCTGAGAGTGTCAGTACATCATATTTGAATTATCTAGCCAGTATATTCCCAACTCAGGATCAAGGTAGTATTTATTAGTGTTTGCTTTATGCTCCATAGACTATGAGAAATTTGAGCTTTGTGCTGTGATGCAAGGCCACTGCAGAATTCAAGGTAGAAGCACGACCTGGTCTGATTTGTTTTAAGATGATTCTGGCTGCTGTGAAGGGAAGGGATTGCACAGGGAAAACTGGAAAACAGGAAAACCAGTTAGATGGCACTAGATGATGAGGATTTGTACTGAGAGTGGCAGAGGAAGTAGAAATAGATTTGAGGTTAATTTCAGAGATAAAATAAATAAAATTTATTGACAGATCAAATATGAAGGGAAGGAAATTAGATAAAGGAAGGAGTCAAAAAGAACTTCAGGTTTTTGAGATTGGTAATGTTGCCATTGCCTAAAATTGAGAAGATAAGCTTCTCATTACACTTGAAATAAAATCCTAATCTAACCTTTTTGACAATCTATAAAGCCTTAATATAGTCTCATTCTACCTCCCCATCTCCTTCTCTTTCTGTGGTGTTCACATTCTAGTCACTGAGTTCTTTCCTTTGTTTTGAATTCATTAAGTTGATTCCCATCTCAGGTCTTTTGCATTTGCAGCTTTTTCTGTTTGAAGGCTCTAGACCAAACTTTGTCAGGAAACTTTGTCTAGAAACTAGACAGTAAATATTTTACTGGCTTTGTAGGCCATATGGTCTCTGTAGCAACTATTTAAATCAGCAGTAGGGCAAAAACAGCAGGAGCTCATATGTAAACAGAGATGGGCATGACCAGGTTTGGTCTCTTACTGGCTATGCTTGGCTGTCAGTATGCCCCTACCTGAGGTCTTGATGTGATTCCCTCATTTTTCAGGCTCTTCCTGGAGGACGACTTGGCAAATAAGTTAGGATAAAAAAATCTTAATGCTGCAAACTCTGCTTGTTAGAAATGCACCTTCACTTTTAGAAATTATTTCTAAATGTTTGTCTTTGTGCACAAAGGATGGTGACATCCCAGTGGTATAGAAGATCAAATACCCAACCACAGGGGATTTGTATAATTAGAATCCTATGCATTCATGAATAATGTATTGAAGGTTATTTAATAATAGAGAACAGGGGTCAGCAAAATAAACCTAAAACCTGTCACCTGCTTTTGTAAATGAAGTTTTATTGGAATACAGCCTCGCCCATTCCTTTTACCACTGCAGTGGCAGAATTGAAAGAGACCATATGGCCTGCAAAGCTGAAAACATTTACTATCTCTGGCCCTTTACAGAAAAAAAGTGATAATATATGTAGTATGGTCTAAATGTGTGCATATGGGTATACAGAAAAAGACAGAAAAATGCACCAAAATAGTGATTTTTTCCTTTTTGTGTATCTTTATTTTTTAAGTTTCTATAATGGACATGCATAATTTTTGTAATAAAAGTTACTCTTTAAATAATAAGGTAGATGAAACCAGTAAGATTTACAAAGGAAGAAAAAACTACCTGAAATTTTTATTATAATAAGTTAAATATAAAGAAAGTTGAGTTAGAGGCAGGAAAAGAATGAATAATAATATCTAGTTTCATGCACACAATCCCACTGGTTATGTCCATTTCAGACTTCAGCATATGATACTTATTCAGGCAGCCATTATTTGAGTTCCTACTACGTGCTATTTGCTATGGGGATACAAAGGTAAGTATGATGCCTGTTCTGAAGATTAATCTGGTAGGGGCAATAGGATGTGCTCATATAGTAATAAATGCCTTAAGCAATGTACCAAAAGGCCTTAAGAGCTTTCATTCTTGTTAGGTGATAGTTAACACCCAAATAAAGCAGTTGCTCAGTCATGAGTTGTAACAGGATTGTAAGGGATTCCAATCACGTGAGCTAATCTTTTAACTTTGCTTATGGTGCCTTTTGTCCTTTGGTTTTCTTTTTTAACCTTTATTGTTGAGAGTATTACAAATGTCTGTCTTTTTCCCCCAATTCCCCTCCTCCAGCTGGTTCCTGCCCTACCCCAGGCCTTCACCACCCTATTGTCTATGTCCATGGTTAATGCATATATGCAGATAAGTTATTTGATTAATCTCTTCCCAGCTTCCCTCTCCATTTCCCTCAGAGATTCCTCAGTCTGTTTCATTTTCCATGCCTCTGGTTCTATTTTATTCATCAGTTTATTTTGTTCATTAGATTCATTGTTCATTTATTTTTATTTTTAGACTCAATTGTTGGTAGATATGCATTTATTGCCATTTTATTGCTCATATTTTTGATCTTTTATTTCTTCTTAGAGTACCCTTCAACATCCTATATAATAATCCTATATAATAAAAGAGTAATATGCAAATTGATCCTAACAGCAGAACCACTGGGAATGACTGGTCACTATGACACACACTGACCACCAGGGGGCAGATGCTCAATGCAGGAGCTGCCCCCTGGTGGTCAGTGCGCTCCCACAGGGGTTGCTGTGCTCAGCCACAAGCCAGGCGGATGGCTACCAGTACAGCGTTGGTGGTGGGAGCCTTTTCTGCCTCCTCAGCAGCACTAAGGATGTCCAATTGCAGCTTAGGCCTGCTCCCTGCTGGCAAGTGGACATGCTCTGAGGGCTCCCAGGATGCTAGAGGGATGTCTGACTGCCAGATTAGGCCCAATCCTCCAGGCCTAAGACAGCAGGTAGACATCCCCTGAGGGGTCCCAGACTGCGAGAGGACACAGGCCGGGCTGAGGGACCCCCACTTCCTCTCCTCCCCCGCCCCCCCAGTGCACAAAATACTGGTTTGGTGATGATGAACTCCTTTTAGGTTTTCCTTGTCTGGGAAGCTCTTTATCTGACCTTCAATTCTAAATGATAGCTTTGCTGGGTAAAGTAATCTTGGTTATAGGTCTTTGCTTTTCATATGGTGCCTTTTGACGTAGAGAAGTGTTTTTTTAGTTTTATAATCAAATCTATATCAATATTTTCCTTTATGGCTTCTGTATTTTCCAAATAGGTAGCCAAATGTCCTAACTTTACCCTCAAGTATAGTGTCATATTTTTTCTTTTTTGTAACTGTTTATCTTTTATTTTCCCCCATATATCACCTTTATTTTTTAGAGTTGTTTCAAGTTCACAGTAAAATTGGCCCTTTTTCAGTGGTTAAAAACAATGAAAAATAGAAGTCTCTGTTCTTCTTATAATGTCTATACATGTCTACTTACACCCAATCTTCTTGGTGAATATACAGCATTTAATTTATTTTTTTCATCTCATTTATCCCCTCTATGCCCTCTTCCACCTCCACCCCTTCTGCCCCCCAAATCACTGCACTATTGTCCATGTCCATGAGTTCTATCTTTTTTTTCTTTTTTACTCAACCCCTCCACCTCCAGCCTCCCCCCCCCACCACCACCACCAGAGCTGTCTGCCTGCTCTCTATGAGTCTCTAATATGCCACATTTTTATATTTTGGTTATCTCTGTAGATTGCCCTTTCATTATGCAATAACAGAAACTTCCTTCTTTTCAGTAACAAGTTGTAGCTCTATTAATTTATATTTGTGCATAAGTATCATCATTTACTGTCCTGTTTGTTACTTTTGTTTTCCTATGATTTGGTGAGTGACTTGACAAATACAATGTTTAACTTCACATGATCATTTAACCAAAGAGGTACTATTTTTTTTTTAAATAAGGCAATGAGCCCTGGCCCATAATGGCTCAATTAGTTGGAGCATCATCCTCTACATCAAAAAGTCATGGGTTTGATCCCTAGGTCTTGGGTTTGGTCCCAGTTGGGGCACATATGAGATACAACCAATGTCTCTCTCCATCTCCCTCTTCTTCTATCTGAAATCAATAAACATTAAAAAAAATAAGGCAGTGAGTGAAATCTGTTTTTTTTCTAAAGTATTATGTAGCAGCACTACACTATTTTAATTAAGGTGTCATTTCAACTCAAGGAGACATTTCAGATTTTGGTATCTGAAATATTGCTTCATTTTCATAGTGCTAACATTAAAAAGCACAATGCACAGCAAAATGTAACTTGTTAACCTGAGCATCAGTAGTGTAGTAATTAAAGTCAATCTAGATGAATTCTTTAAATTCCAAAAAGGTTATTTGGTTGCTTCTGTTCTTAAGTATTACTTGAATAACGTTGATGACTGATCCATACAGAGGCACTTCTGTTTTGTTTTGAACATCTTAATCTGTTGGGCAATAATCATGATGTTTGCTTCTTCTTGACATTTCTAGCCTTACTGCCATTTTGCAGCATTGTAAGGAGCCTTAAGTAATTCCTTTTGGAAAATGGAAAATGGGAAAACTTTCTAAATGCTAAGAAATTTAGGTATGCATTTTTAATCAAGAGAGTGTACAATTTCTCAGGCATAATTCAGAGTTTTATTTTGGATATTTATTTGGGTCCCCGTTGATTCTAAAGTATTTAGTTACATAAGATATATATTTTTTCACTTGAGCAAAATTTTTTATTCTTCATCTTACATTAGGTCATTTATAGAACATTTAGAAAATTTGATACAGCAGGAACATTTATAGAACATTGCCATAAAAATGTGATACAGCAGGAAGGGAGCCCCTGGCCTTCCATGTATCTGTAGCACCAAGCTCCCATTGTAGGTATAGCTCCACCATCAAATTTACGTGTCTACCTCGACTATAGTTTCTTCATCCACAGAGCCAGCTCATTGTTCTTGGGTGTTTTAGAAGCCATTCAGGTTTTGAAAATACAGTGATTTTGTTAAATTTCTATTGGCAATGTAGATTAATGTTTGAGTGTTTTGTTGGTTACACATGGATTAAATGTTTGGTAAGTAGCTAACAGCTCTTCATGCTTCTGTCCTTTGGTTTTGTTTAAATGCTGCTGTCTTTACACTGTTCTGAATATTGGCATACTTTAAAAAATTTTTCCAAAGCAAAATACTTTAGATGAACTTCTAAAAGCTATTAGAGGGTGCAGTAAAGCATTGTCTGGGAGCTTCACCCCTCCTTTTTCAGGTTGGCTTCTTCAGTAAGGGTTCGGTTTGCTCAGTAATAACCCAGGGAGTTGGACTTTTTTATTTTGTTTTTATTAACTAGGAATGTGAGTTTTAGCTGTGGGCCTTGAAATCTTTAACCTGGTTGATAATTGATGTTCATAACCGATGTAAATTTAAATGTAATTTACTTGCACTTAAGACAGGAAGAATTTGTCCTTACATCACAATCAAAAAGTTTCCTTTGCATGTGGTCATTTTCTTCCCATAGTTATGAAACTCTTCCTCAATGACAGGGAACACCCAAGACCTGTCTATATATAACCTTAAAATAGTCTTGAGGCTATCCTTCAGATTGTGTGTATGAACATTACAAAGGGTTAAAATTTCACATATACATCAAAGACATTACTTTAATAGTTCTGACTAGTTTCCGTTGCTTTTAGAGTCATATACTTAAGAAATACTGACATTTCTCAGGATTCAGAAATAAAATAATGTTCATTTCAGTGAATTCAATGAAAATTCACTGGGTTGCTGGGAACCAGGAGTAAATAACTTTGCAACAGGATTTTGCTATCAGCAAATCTGTTTTGGTTTCCTGTTCTGGCCTCTCTACCTATCAGCTACATTAGTGCCCTTGCCATTTGTTTCTCCTTTCTTTTACCACAGGAAAATTGTCAGGCCTCTTTTTCTGGCATTTCAGGACCCGCCTGACAGGAAATATTCTAATTGCCGGAACAGCTAGTAGGAGAAAACTTTGCAGGGGCTTGGCCTTCCCTTTCTAACTTAAGTTTACGGTCAGAAATTCTTGTATCACCATCATGGTTTCATAGCCATGTTTAAATTTTTGTCTTTTCGTGTTCGCTCTATACAGGTAAGCTTTATTCAACTTCACTAAAGACTAAAATGTTTTAATTGGTGCTAAATATAATTATACTAATTAAACAATTACTTTATATGTTCTTTTAAGAAGCTTTTCAAAATTCAAAACCAGTTTTTATAGAATTTTTAGGGGGTTATTTTTCTGTTTATTAAAAGTAAGCCATTTGTGAGTTTTATACATTTCCAAGTCTGTATGTTTTGTAAACTTATTTTTACATTGGCCTTTTAGAGTTGGAGTAACTTTTATCTTCTAATGTTTGTAGTTTGGTATAGTAAAACAAATTGCTATAACTCTCAATATTAAATCAGGCATGAACAAAATTATGAACTTACTAATATTTAAGATATTACTATAATATAAGCAATTTTTTTGAGTAGGAGAATATATTAAACAGCCGAACTTAAAATCAGATGTTTGTTGAAATTGGTTCCTTTTAAAATTTGAGGTTTTTTTTATCAACTATGTTGAAGTAACTTGGAGCAAGTCATTTTATCTAACTTAGACTAGGCAGTTTTCAAAGCATTACTTTGTTAAAATGTGCTTAGTGAATGGTAATTTGTACTATATTAATCTAAAATCCTGCCAGATATTTTGCTGTGAGAATTGTGCTATCCTACTGCTCTGTAAAGAGAATTAAATTTGTTGATTGGGATTCTCGATTGGGAGAAAACTGTGCTTTTTGTGGCAGTGATTAAGAATGTTACTCTAGAAAACCAGCAATGCTGTTTTCTCAAACATGGGAACAAGAAGCTGGCTTGGAAGAATCTTTTAAAACTTTGGTTAAGTGAAAAATGCTGAGCATATTTATCATCCATTACAAGTCAAGTAAATTGAATTTGGTCAAATTATAATCTAGAATAAATTAAGATGCGGTTTATCACCATGGCTTGGATAACCAGCTTAATTATGTGTTACAGCCAAATAATTTTCATGTATCTTGATCATCTAGAAAATTAGTGTATCTTTTTAAAATAAAACACTACATTCTGATGCTATAGGTATCTGTATAGAGAGTGATATTTTAATTTTGAAGTACTTTTAAGAGGTAAATAAATTGTACATTTTTCATTTGTAAGATCTTTATGTTAAGCCAAAAAATGGTTACATATCCATGGTTAGAAAATATTTATTGGCTTTTACCAAGGACTGTTTAAATATTTTACTTCAAACTTCAACAATATTTTCTGACATTGAAAACAATTTAGAAAATACAAATGCCTTAAGAACACACTTCCTGACTCAAGGGAGGGGAGGAAAAAGGAAATTCTGTATACAAGGCAGGGCATAATGCCAAATGTTGAATCATTCTTTAAAATCAATTAATATCACCCAGTTTGTTTTCTTAATATTAGCATGTTCCACCATTAGATTTTCTATAACTCAAATAGAAAGCATTGATTTGTTTCTTTTCTGTAATCTTTCTTACATTTTAAGAACAAAATCGTATTTCTTTCTCTCTCAGCATGAAAAAAATTTTAAGTTAATTGTTTTTCCTTTAAAGGGTGGACCTTAAAGATCATTTAAGAGGGAACTTACAGACTTTTGTTGGTCCTAGGAAACAAATGAGGTGGCTTTCTGTGTGACTAGAACACCAAAAGATTTGCCTGTCCATGAATTTTCTTCTGCCACTTTTCTGTGATGTCTAAAATGACATTCTTCACAGAATTCCTAAAATTATGTATTCTTCAGTTGAATTAACTATCTGTCAGGGGCCATGTCTCAGCATGTATCTATCCAGTAATAAATCTTTGAAACCCTAGGTAAATTTCTAGAGGGCAGATACTCTTCTTTATTTTAGTATCTCTAACAGCTAGCATAGTACCTGGCCCATAATCTGAATTGCCTTCTAATAAAAAGCTAATATGTCATAGAACAGAAACCTTTTCATTGGGGCCAGCCAATCAAAAAGAAGCAAAAGAATGAGAGCCACTTGAGCCTTAATCCCCTCTCAGACCTGTTCTTCCCTTCCTCTTCTTCATGTGATCTCTGTTCCAGAAACACTCAATTCCATGTGTGCTCACACACTGGCCCTTACACTGTCTTGTCCCTTTGCCTGAAATCTTCTTTCCTCAGGTGGTTGACTCCCTCACCTCCTTCAAGTCTTTGCTCCAACAGTACTTGTTCAATAACGCCTGCCCTGGTGCCTTTATTTAAAACTGCAACCCCTCCTTACCATCCTTGTGCTTCTGGTCCATGTTACCCAACATAATATATTTTTTATCGTATGTATCATGTTCTAACATGAATAATGATAATTTATGATGATAATATTTCTCCCACAAATGGCAGACATTTTAGTCTTTTTCATTTATTGTATAGCACAGGCACCTAGAAGAATATCTGGCATATATTAGGTACTCAATAAATAAATGTTTAAATGGGTGGATTCTAATACATAGCTTGAGAGTATTAAACATACTCTCGGGGTGGCAAATGTTGAAAGTGATGGGAGTACAGATAAGTGATACATGTTTATGATATAAACCTGCTGCCAGCCTCACAATATTGCCTACAACTAGACTTTTACTTGTCAAATAAGCAAACTTTTAAAATATAAAAGTATGTAATTTATTACAATTTTTAAATACATAAAATAAGGTTTTTATGGTAATGAATGGGCAGGTATACATGTGTCATTTATTAGATTTTTTAAAATTTATTAGGGTGACATTGGTCAACATGTATCACTTAAAATATAGTTGTGCTGGAAAATGTAAAAATAGGTGAGCCTCATAGGGTAATTATAATGGATATAACTTAATATCTTTATTAATTTCTTTTTTTAATATATTTTATTCATTTTTTTTACAGAGAGGAAGGGAGAGGGATAGAGAGTTAGAAACATCGATGAGAGAGAAACATCAATCAGCTGCTTTCTGCACACACCCTATTGGGGATGTGCCCACAACTAAGGTACATGCCCTTGACCGGAATCAAACCTGGGACCCTTCAGTCCAGAGGCCGACACTCTATCCACTGAGCCAAACTGGTTAGGGCTATCTTTGCTCAATTTCATTGACAAAATTCTTTGCCATAAAATTATAGTGGTTTCACTGAGTACTTACAGGCAAAAACACAGTTTTACAAACTGTCAGACCATAGTTCTGTAATTTCATGTGACAGGTTTATGTCAGTAACAGGTAATTTAGTAAGATAAGATAAATTTGTCATATGCAAATGTCAGTCTGCCCTTGTGAATGCTTTCAGAAATTGGAGATTTCTTTCTGCATCCATGTCCTTGGATTTACAGGTATGAGCTCGTGGAACATCACATTGTTGCTTTTCTTCCTGTTGGGCAAGATTGCCCAAGCATTAGTAATATGTCCTAGTTGAACCTCAGATTCATTTTTAAAATGCTTACGGTTCTATAACTTGGAAAATTGGTGACATTAAGCACAATCTGGTCATCAAGGATATTTTGCCTAGTGTGCTACTTTGACTTCACATATACATAAAAGTAGATAGAATATAGTTTGCTGATGTGCTTAGTAAAAATTGAACTTGGAAGGAACAGACAAATGTATTGAGGATAAAACAGTGACACGTTTTTTGGAATTCGAGCCATAGGCATTGATCTTTTTTCTCCACTCCCAAGAACATTTTTTGTACTCCCTGAGCCCCAATTTAGAAAAGGATTTTTAAAATTCCGGTTTGTATCCTCAAAGAGATTTGGAATGATTACATTCACTTTTAGGGGAGATATGGTAGGAAGTGGAGGAAGGTGCTATTTTTTAAAAATGAAACATTAAAAAAAAGAGTACTTGAAAATTTATTTAAAGATAACATTTGCCAGAATAAAAAGTTTGGTATAAGGGTAAGAAAATAAAGTCAGAAAAATAGAGACAGATAATAGGAGAAAAAAAGATAAGTGACATAAAGGATTCAATTCCAAACATACAATTTCCAATTAATAAAGAAGCTGCAAAGAGAGAAACCCCGGATGGTAGGAAATTATCAAAGAAATGTTCAAGTTCCCCAGAGGTAAGAAATTCAGGTCTTTAGATTATAAAGGTTCGCCAAGCATCAAGCATTCTGAAGGAAAGAAGACCCGTATTTACCAGTATCTCACTAGTGCGGCATTTCAGAAGTATAAGGACAGAGAAAAATCTTAAAGTTTCTGGAAAGAACAACCAGGTCACCTACCAAAATGTTTATATCAGGCTAGTATCACCCATCTCAGCAGCAGCCCCAGTTGCTAGAAGGCAGTGGACCAGCGGTGTTGACATTCTGAGGCAAGGTTGTTTTTATTCTAGAATTTGATACCAAGCCAAACTATACAAATGTGAAGACAAAATATATTTTCAGATGTTCAAGGTTCAGAAAATGTTCTTCCACGTCACCTTTCTTAGGAAGTTATAAGGGAGTAATCCAAGAAAGAGAAAGACATGAAAACTAAAAATAGCGGATTCAACCAGGAAAGAGATATCCCAAAATAATAGCTGTGCAGCACGAGCTAGAAAGCAACCCATCCCGCTGGGAGGGCAAGAGAGGGCTCTCAGAAGAATGAAAAGTATGCTTAAGGGCTAAGAAAAGATTAAGAATAATGATCAAATCAATATCTCCCTCCCCACAAAAATGATTTGGGGGCTGTTAGAAACAGGAAAAATAGAAAACTACAAGAAATCTATAGAAATCAAAGTTGAAGTATATCATGAATTAAGTATTTGAAGAAGTGTTGTTATTTTTAAGTCCCCTTGGATTATTGTTCTGGAAGTCACTGTTATAGGTCCATGTGAAAGGAAATTTAATATACTTCCTAGCCTGTGTTTGACCAATATATTGTGAAAATATGGATGCTGTTGTATAAACTTTCGGTTTTTAGAATCAGGCTGTAGAGAAAGCATGAAGGATTTGGTCGTGGTTATAGGAGAGAATGTTAATTGTCTTAAATTAATAAAAATGTAAAAATACACCTAGTAGTGGGGGAGGAGGGGTTCCAGAGAATTATGGGCACTATTAGCTTCCTTTTACAAAGTAAAGAATTAGGATTCTATCAACTGATAGAAAAGAGAAGAGGTTTATGTAAAAGTAATATAATTATCAAACAGCAGGGAAGAAGATAATGGAAGGAAGGGGCATAATATAAGTTAGTTCATCTTATTTTTAAATTAGTAGGCATTGTCTTAAAGCTAACAAATTAAGAAATAACGTAAGTACAGAAAACTAATTTCTTTAAAAAGCTACGTTTGGTGATAAGGAGAGACTTTCTTTTTATCATAAGTTGTTCTGTCACTAGTTTGTCATGTGCATATATGTATTACTTTTTATTTTTTAAAAAAATAGGGAACAGAAAATAACCCAAGTTGGCAGGCTACATGTAAGGGAATGTTGGGAATAATACCGGAGGAGAAGGTTGAGGCCGTATTGTAGAGGGCCTCAAATGCCAAAGTGAAGCAATGCATTACTTAGAGAAAATTTGGAGGAGTTTTTGAGCCGTCTGAAAATGAATTTGTCAGGAGGATGAAGGTTATTGGCAGTGGCAAAAAGGGGCATGTTAAGTAATTTCATTTTTCTACAGGAAAGATGATAAAGTATTAGACCTGGATGATATTGGAAATAGGAAAAAAATGAAAAGCATCCCCAGTACTATGCTTGATACATTGTATGTGTTTTACTATATATTTATTGAATGAATGAATCAAAGGGAGACTATTTTTAGTAAATTTTTGACAGAAGAAAGGAAGGGTAGACAAAAGATGAAATCTTTCTTGAATAATAACTGCTACTTATTTTGAGATCCATAGCCTCATCATAGCTCACACTGTGAGAGAAAGGCTTAATCCTGTATGCCTATGACAAAATACAAATCTTTTCTATTTCAGTGATCCTTTCCTGCCTGTGTTGCATCTTTATTTGTGACAAACAATTGTAGGTATTTTCTGTGAAATATAAGATGATAAAATATTACAGCCTAATAAGTCACATCCCACTTACCCAATAAAGAACAGTGGCAAAACATAGAGAACGTTACATAGTATAGTTCTTCACAGCCTCATGATTTAAGGACATTAGATTCCTGTTAGACTCTTGAACAGATAGATTTTTTTCCCATAGGAAGCTAAATGCCACATGCTAGAATCCAATCCATGAACTTGGTTTCTAGACTCATCCACTAATCTTCAAAGTGCCAAGTGACAGTACTTTGGGGTACAGAGAATAAAGAAGAAAACTTCTTTATAGTTTCATTTCCATGTATAATGTATATAATTTAATAATACAAAAAGTACATGTATATAATTTATGAGCTAATAAATATACAAATATTGGGTATATGCTAAATTATTACTAATAAGGATGTGCTACCAAAAGTTCAGAGACTACTTCTCAAATCAGTTTAGCTAACTGACCCAGGAGAATCATACCAGTTACAAAGACGAGGGGAGTAAGTTAGTTTGTTGCTGTCACTGATCTTGGATGGGGAACCACCAAGAGCCTCTGACAGTCTCAGCGTGGTTGTAATGCTAAGAACTTTGTTTGAGAAGTCATTAGAGGTCAGAAGATCTGGAATTGAGCCCTAAGTCTGTCAGGTACTAGCTTGTGATCTTTACTTAATCTTTTTAAACTTCAGACTGTGAAGTATTCAAATCATTTTTGCCTTTAAAAAATCTGTCAGTTTTCTAGTGGTGAATCGAGGGAGTCTGTAGAGAATTCTGAAATGTTTTTTGCTTGCTCTGGAGAGTTCTCCACTGTGTTATCATCACTTCTCTCTAACACTGATAGGTAGGCAAAGATTTGTTGTGAAGCATAAATGTGAGATAAAGGGTGAAAAAGTGCCCTGGCCATTTGGGCTCAGTGGAGAGAGTGTCAACCTGCGGACTGAAGGGTCCCGGGTTCTATTCTGGTCAGGGGCACATGCCCGGATTGTGGGCTCGATCCCCAGTAGATGCCATGCAGGGGGCAGCCAATCCATGATTTCCTCTCAACATTGATGTTTCTCTTTCTCTCCCCCTCTCCCTTCTTCTATGAAATAAACATATATACATACATACATAGTGAAAAAGCATCTAACCTGGGCTTGATACATGGTAGGTATTTTTAATAAACATTTGCTGGATTTTAATCTGAATCTTAATTCCACATATACATTGTGGGTTTTTGGTTTTTTGAAAGTTTTTAAACTTGCTTTCCTCTTTCCTAACATAGCTATGAGCAGTTATCACTCTCAGGCCCTTATACATTGGTCTCATTTGGAGAGAAGTGCCCAGGAAAGGCGGTCGAGTCATAGAGTCAGCTGATGCTAGATTCTCCTCTAGTGCCTACTGCGCAGGATTGTTGTGAGAATGAAAGGAAATAATGCATGTGAAACGACAAAGGACTACACCCTATTAGGGGATTGTTTTATTATTGTTGCCAAAGTTTTGAGAGTTTAAAATGATTAAGCTGCCTAAGTAGTAGGACAGCCTACAAAATACAGATTCTGACTTACAGAGTAAAATGGTGGGCCTGGATTCTTTTTTTGTCCTCTTACAGGACCATTCTCTCTCTCTCTCTCTCTCTCTCTCTCTCTCTCTCTCTCTCTCTCTCTCTCCCTCCCTCCCTCCCTCCCTCCCTCCCTCCCCCCCAGGACATTTTTCCATTGATTTTCGGAGACAATGGAAGGGAGAGGGAGAGGGGAACATCAGTGTGAGAGAGACACATCGATTGGTTGCCTCCTGCATGTGCCCCATCCCTGGTGGAGCCTGCAACCAAGGTACATGCCCTTGACCAGAATCAAACCAGTGACCGTTAGTCCTCATACCGATGTTCTATCCACTGAGCCAAACCAGCTAGGGAGAGCTTATTTTCCTTTTACTGATCGTTTCAAAAGCTACCACATTAGGATGCCCTGCTATATCTTTTAAAGAAATCTTTGTAATTCCCTATATGTATTGCCAATATTCTGTGAGTGTCTCAGGAAATGTTGATTGATCTCAAACATTTATATGAAATATGATAATAAAAATAATTGTTTATGTTTGTGTAACACATTTAAATTCTGCTAATAGTTCATGTGCACTACAAAAAATATTGTAGGCAAAAAGAAGAAAAGAAAAAAATGTGGTAGGCTGGTATTTGTCCCTGACATTTAACTTGAAAGTAATATTTGCTTGGCATATAGTATGTTTTCTGTTTACTTGGTGGATCAGTAAAGGTCGTTTGTGTATGTTAATGTGAGGATTTCTAATATGATTTGCTAAAGTTATATTGCTTGATTTATGCCTTGAAGAAGTAGCTCTGACTCTGTTTTTTCCCTTTATTTTTGCATCAACAGGAAGAAGGCAGTATCAAAGAAATTGCAATCACACATCATGTAAAGGAAGGACATGAAAAGGCAGATCCTTCCCAATTTGAACTTTTAAAAGTATTAGGGCAGGGATCATTTGGAAAGGTGAGTCAAGAGTATGTGCTTTTTAAAAAGTTGCTTTTTGGAATTCATGTATATTTTATATGGATGGGAAACAAATATTTTATAGAACAATACTGATCTCCCTACAAGCAGTATTTTCTCTGTGTTTTCACATTTCTGACTATCAATAAGTGTGGGAAAGTTAATAAAGATTCAAAAATACATTGGAAAGTTTCATAAATTGGCAGTATTCACTTCATATTTACTTTATCTTCAAGTCCATATGGCCTTTAATCACTTCTTGAGTGATTAAAAATCCCAAAATATTCCCTGGATACACTGGCCTCTTTGAATCATTGTATAGAATTGAAAGGTAATCTTGCAGTGCATCTCTGTCTTTCCTTCACAGTCTACCTAATACCAGCAGGAAGAGAATGGGTATTCCCAAGAAACTAGTGTGGGAGTCACCACTTACAAGTTTGGAATTGGGGGGACTTATAGTTTATCTTTAAAATGAATGCAAGCATTGCATTCTATCAATGATCTCCGTGTTTGTTTTTAATATTGAAACTTTCCCAGTCTGACAGGTGTGGCTCAGTAGTTGAGCATTGACCCATGAACCAGGAGACCATGATTTGATTCCCAGTCAGGGCACATGCCTGAGTTGCAGGCTCAATCCCGAATGTGAGGTGTGCCTGAGGAAGCTAATCTATCTCTCATCACTGATGTTTCCATTTGTCTCTCCCTCTCCTTTCCTCTCTCTGAAATCAATAAAAAAAAAAATATTTCCCAAAACCACCAACTGAAAATTGTTCCAGCACCTGTAACATCTTTATCAATTTTCTTCCAGTATTTCTTGTCCCCTGCCACACACCTCACAAATACTTCCTGTACTCCAATTTGAGAAGTTCAGTATTATAATTACTACTACTTGATCTCTCTAGTCCCTCTCACAGCAAGAGGAAAATTCTGAGATTGCATTCAACTTTCACATTGCAGGGCTTCCTTCCCACCTCTCTGTGAGGAAACATTTGAAGATATACTTTGCAAGGCTCAAAACGACACCAGTTTAAGCTCTCTTGTATATTTTTATGGGACTAGTTAGCAATTCTTGGCTAACATAGATAATTTGTTATAGCTGTTAATATCTTTCAAATCCAAAGTGATGCTTTTAATCCAAATATAGATTAGCCAGCAGAACATAATAGTTGCAAGTTTAGGCTGCTTACTTGCTGTGTGTGCTAAACCTCTAGGAGCCCCCTTGTTTCTTTTTAGTTAGTCATTTAATATTAAAGTTCCCATTCTCAGCTGCCTTCTCACTCTACTCATTACTAATTTCTCTATGCTGCTATCTTAATTATAACCAATATACAGCTGATGTAACACGTTTGTATCTCCAATCCTTCTAATCCTCCCTTCCCTTCCCATACCCCCCCCCACTACCAATCTGATCCATCAGAAAGTCCTGTGGATTTAGTAAAGATTCCTCAAATCATGCACGTCCTCTCCTCCACTGCCACTCCTCCAGTCTATGCGCCACTATTTCTCCCTGGACTCTTGAAAATGCTCCTAAGTTGGGCTGTCTTCTCCTACTTTACCCTCTCAACATTATATTCCTTATCTTCACAGCACTCACCACAATTATAGCTTTTCATTTTAATTATTTGTTTATTGGCTGTCTCCCCCAATAGACTATATATTCTATGAGTGGCCATGCTTTGTACCATGTCTCAGCATTGAAATGGAAGCACAGTAGCTAGCATATAATTCTAGAAAGGAATTAATAAGTAAATAATAGTCCTGACCTCATAGGGTTGTAGTAAGAATTAAATGATATAAGGCCAAATATATAACATCTGCAATGAAATTGTATTATGCAATCTATAGATAAACCCAAATAGAGGGATTTATTTCTGTACATTAAGATTTTCAGGGAACATATTGTTTAGTAAGTTTCCCAGAGTTATCATGCTTCTCCCTTTATTTCTTTAAATACCTTACTATAAATAGCAAACATAAAAAAGTCTCTTTCCTTACTCACCCTAAAAAGCCAGTCCAAGCCAAGGAAGCAGGGATGACCTGTCAGCCTAGAATAGCTTCATGGAGGAGTTCGAAAGGTCAGAAATGTTCTGGTGAGGGAAGATCTGATGGCATCTGGGACTGCTGCTCCTGCTATGTTTGACAGGCCAAAGGGACTGGATTAAGAGATCACTGAGCAGGAGCACAAAACTGGGTGGCTGGCTTGGTTCTTGTCTCAATGCCTCCACTGTAACACTAGACAAATTATTTAATCACTCTAATCCCTGGCTTGGGCAGCTGTAAAACAGGAATTGCTTAGTAGGTCTACCTCCTCAAAATTACCGTGATGATGTATTAAAAATTCTTGTGAAGAACGTTCTTTATAAACTAAGAAGTCTTGTAAAGTGTTAAGAATGTGCTTTCAACCCAGCTAAGTGGCTGAACGTCAACCTATGAGCCAGGAGGTCATGGTTAGATTCCTGGTCAAGGCATATGCCAGGGTTGCATGTTTGACTCCCAGTGATTCTCTCTCATCATTGATGTTTCTATTTCCCTTTCCCTTCCTCTCTGAAATCACTGAAAAAAAAATTTTTTTAAAGAATGTGCTTTCAGAGAAGGGTGAAAAAAGTTTGGAATCCACCAGGAGAATTTTTCTTGTAAAATGGCACAAAGAAGCTTGGTTAGGGAATCTTTTTTTTTTTTTTTATTTCATTGCTTATAGTATTACAACAAGTGATAGATAAGTATTACAACAGATGATAGATAGATCTCCATTAAAGCTGAATAAATATCAGATAAATCTTAATAACCCTCACCTAATTAGAACTTATTTCTGTTCAAAAATATTAATTTCTGATAACCCTTACTATTTGAACATCATTCTGTCCATAGGAACCACTCTGATTAAGAATGGTTTTCTTTCCCCTAAGTTGGCTCACTGTTAAATGGCTGGAAGGAGCTAAAGGGTGGTGCATGGTAAAGGGGGCTAAGGGCAGTGGTTTGGAGAGAGGGACATACCCTGCATCAGGGTTTCTGTGAAAATTCTGGTAACTCTTCAATTAAATTGAAGTCATTGCCCATTGCCTTTGGCACATTTTCTCAGAGTGAGGAACTCTGCTTTGCCTTAGAATCAGTTGGATCTTTGTGTGTGTGCGCACGCGCGCTAATGCAGATAATTGAGAGCTGACCCTAAATTAATTCTTGATTGTAATTGTATCGTCTTCCTATCTGTGGCAGTGTAATAACACTGCTAGGAAAGAAGGGATAGGAGAAAAAAATTCAAATTCAGATCCATTTGCAGGTCTTTTTAAAGGTTCGATGAAAAAAAAATCATGAAACCAATGGTCAAAATGAGTAGAAGAGCTTTATTGATAGTTTTGTATTATACATGTTATAGCGTATCCATGAACTATTTAGAGCAGGTGTGATCGGTTTTATATAAATCCCACAGTAGTAGAAAGGAGCTAAAAATATTTGGAAAATGAAGATGCTCAATAACATACTTAGGAATTATGGTTCTTCATATTTAGATATATGAGATTCATTTTTAAAAGGTAGTGCTTGCTAAGTTACATTTATATGGTACATGCTCTTTGGGATTTAACAACAAAAGAAATATCAGAATCTTTCTAATAATAAATGATATAGCAGGTTTCTTATTTTAAAACAGTATAGTTTGTGAAACGTAAAATTTATTTTATCTTAATTTAAATACAGGTTTTCTTAGTCAAAAAAATCTCAGGCTCTGATGCTAGACAGCTTTATGCCATGAAAGTATTGAAGAAGGCCACTTTGAAAGGTAAGTACTGCTACTATTTGTAATGTTCATGTAATATAAACAAACTAAAAGGTCTCAATAGCCATCATGTAACTCCTAGGCCAATTACGTTATGAAACTGTTCCTGTTACCATATTTAAATTTAAACTTTCTTTCGGTGAATTTTTTCTACGGGGCTAGGAATCATCTGACTAGTGAGAATGGGAGTTGCCATGTTATAGGAGTATTATAAATTCTCTTGGGCTTTAGACAAGTAGAAGTTTAAAAGATTAAAACTGGATTTGATGCATCTTAAAATTGATACAATTATTTTAATGTTTTGGAAACTTACTATTTTACTGGATGCAAAATAGATTTTATTCTAAGGACATCTGGTCTCCAAGTAACTTTTTATTCCAAGTCTCTTAATTTTGAAAAAATGTAATGTAGAATTTGGCTCTTATAGTTAAGCAGTCATTTAGAAGAAGTTGTACATAGATATTTAAATGCTTAAATCTTTTATTTAGTATTAGTAGTTATTTTACCACAAAATCTCTAGTTTTATGTATTGATTCCTAACATCATTGTTTTCTTCTTCAATTTGTCATTTCTAAAACTTTCAAAATATTCTGGAGGAACATTAGTGATAACCATTTATTATTCTTCCCAATGAGTCACCTACACTGGGCATTATCATCGTTCCAAGAAATTTCACCTTCCTCTATAAACATCGTCCTTTGCTTTCTTTCTCTTGCTCCCTTCTTGAATGTATTTTGTTTCTTACCTAGTCTCTACCCTCTGCCTTACTACTAAACTTGGTTCATTCTAGGACCAGAGAGTTAAATTATATCCTCAGTGCCCTATTTGATATTGCTACTTTTATAACTTTGTACTCATGAATCCCATGTTATAAAACTGCATAGATGGAACTTATGTAAGTATTCATTCACAAAATCAATAAAAGTATTTTGTTTTCACATATATAACAGGATTTGTATTGTATATATGAAAAAGAAACTATGAAATTCTGAGAAACCTAAAAGATACCAGAAAAAGAAATAAATACCAATTCCTTTTAGAGAAAGCTAATTGTTGTTAAGAGTCTCAATATTACTCTAGTCATCTAGTTAGCTCCATATCCTTAATATTCCAGTTGCATTTTTCCTTGAAATACTCAAAGTTCCATTTGAAAAGCATACATCTCAAACAGTAGTCTAAAAACGGTGACAAAGGAACAATCTTATCAGATTTAAAAAAGCAATTATAATTCAGTGTGTTATTGGAAGGGAATAATACAGACATACAAATTAGTAGAACAAAATAGGACAAAAGGCCTTAGCCAGTTTGCTCAGTGGATAGAACTCTGACCCATGGACTGAAGGGTCACTGATTTGATTCCATCAAGGGCCACATACCTTGGTTGCAGGCTTGATCCCCAGCCCTGCTCAGGGCTCGTGGGGGAGGCAACCAATCAATGTGTCTCTCTCAAATTGATGTTTCTCTCTGTGTGTCTCTCCCCCTCCCTTCCACTCTCTAAAAAATCAATGGAAAAAATATCCTCAGGTGAAAATCTACAACAAAAAATAGTACAAAAGTATTTATATCAAATTTTAATGTGTTTTTTATAAAAATGTTGAATATTCCCTTGCTGTATGATAAAGCCAGGTATCTTCTATAATAAAAGCAAAACATGCAAATGTGACCATCACCACCAGCCAATCAGAGTGGCTGTATGCAAATTAACCCAGCCAAGATGGAGGTCAACAGCCAATCAGAGCAGCTGTATGCAAATTAACCCAGCCAAGATGGAGGCCAACAGCCACGGAACTTGAGCAAACCTAAGGGTTCTGTTGCAACTGCCTGCC
>PVJC01030038.1:0-21447 GCA_004026665.1 Murina feae | reverse complement strand
AGGGCTGCTTGCCATCCTTCAGGAGTACACTTTGCCCCACTGTGTCTGCTTAGTGGAGCTTCTGGAAAGTTCAAGTGTAACTTTATTTCTTTTAAAAATTACTATGAAGAGTTAGGGTATAGTTCATCATGCAGTCTCAAACCATACAACCTACCCTGGCAGAAGCTTAAAGCTTGATACTTGCTTTTCTTTGTGTACTGGCCTTTCACTCCAGATCATCTTTCTTAAAATCCCGAACCCAGGACAAGTTCTTCTTTTGTGTCTGCTGTCAAGATTCCCATAAAGCCAAGTCTCCTCAGTCTCCCTCATTATTGGATCAAACCATCTCACAGAATAGAAGACCAGTGTTTTGGGATAAGAGGCAGTGGAAGGAAGTTTTTCCTAAAATTTTATAGTGATGGTTTAGTGTATCCCCATGGTTGTTTATTTAGCATTGAGGTAATTTGGTTTCACTTCTGAGAACATAGATTACCACCAAATAAAACAGACTTTTTTTATGTATTGATCTTAACTTTTTTGTTTTATTCAGAAAACACAGTCTTAAAATGACAAGCTAATTTAAAACACCTTAATACATGTGCATGTAACTATAGTTCCTCTATTTTTCTCTCCCTTTTTTCTTTCTCTCTGTCACGCAATATTTTTAATGATTTTTGGCAATAATTTTGATTTGTATAAAATGTAAGTATTTTGACACACTTCACATTCTCAATGATATAAAATAAAACTTAAAACCCCTGATTTAAAAGATGAGGATTCTTCAGGCTTCATTAGGTTCTCTAACAACAGGCCTTTAAAAATGATTTTCAGTATTTAATGCATTATTAGGAAGAATTTTCTTCCCAGCCTTCAGTGAAAGCAGTGCAAGGCAACAATAAATTTATCTTCCAGGCAGAACTGCTGTCTTATCCAGTGATTCCAACAGTCAGTAAGATTTAACTTGCATGCTTCATGTAGCAATAAAACAAATATATGGCCCTGTAAAATGTTACATCCTGCAATATATAAATATTTCTCCTTAGCCCATTGTACCCTGCTGGCCACAAAGTATTGTAGCCTTCCTAGCCACAAAGTGCTCTCTGTTTTGAGGCCAAGACATTTTCATTGATTTTCCTCACATCACAGTGACATAGTCTGTGTCAATAAAGTAAGGAGCATTATTTAATTCAGATGCCCAAAGCATCTTATTATCAACTAGAAGCCCACACTGGTAGGGTCTCTAGTGGCTGCTTACAGCCATCGGGGGGTCTCCCTCCCTTTTCCCAGTGGGCCCTGCCTCTTAGTTGAACTCCTGGACAACTCCAGGTCTAGGGGAAAATTTGCATACTACACTTTTATTATATAGGATTAGTATCTAAGATAGCCAACAGTAGCAAATGCACTGGATCTTCCTAAATGAATTAATTACTTTGTCCTTCAAACGTTATACGAAGGTGTTGTGACGATCAAAGAATCTACTCTGATGGATTCACATTTATCCAGCTAGTATGAAAAGATCTCACGCAGTTGGATGAGGAACTTGGAGACACTCATAGCAAGCAGGTTATGTGAAGCAGGCTGGATTCTAGTGCCTGTCAGTCATGCTGCAGGGTAAACAGAAGTGAGCCCACAAAGCTCAAACCAAGAAACTGTGGCGTTTTCCTTTCAGAAGGGAGGACATGAGAGTGAAAGTGTTTAGGAGATGCTCCAAGTGGCTAATAACAATGTAATCCGATGGCAAAACAAAGAAGTGGGGTAATATCCTGTCTGTAGTGTTGAGCTTTTCACAAATCACTTCAAAAGCAAAACAAGGCATAAAAACAAAACTTCAGTTTACTCATGGTGATAAGTATGCAAACATCCCATTCTGAGAGAGGGTGCACAGGTAATCTCTTGACCACCTCTTTTGGTCATTAATAAACAGACTATAAGTAAAATGGTTTGAACTTCTCAGAATATGGGCTAAAAATAGAAGCAAGCCTTGTCTCTAGAACTGACCTTTAAATGGTAAATATAAACCATTTTGGTCAGACCTGCTAGAGACAGCTTTTGACCTACAAATAAATATGATGCTAGCTACAGTAATGACACCATTCTACAACATATGCCTATGATTAGGATCAAATGACCCACACCTTGAGGAAATCATTGAAAATAGGAGAATTAAGGTGGGTGATTATTAAATCACCAGGTTCAGGTTGATCACAAACCTTCAACCCCAACCTCTCCCTGCAGGCTTAGGCTCACCCCTAGTCCTCCAGACTCCACAATGATGCCAGTTACTCCTCCGCACAACACCTGCTCATGTCATACCCCGGCCCTGAAAACGGGGCTGCTGAGTTGTTCCTGAGTCTTCTGGGCGCATGATTCTTCTCAGCCACCAGCTGTGCAAGTGTGGGTGATAAAATGTTTTTAGACTGTCACTAGCTGTAAGACTGGATTCATAGTTTTGCTTCCTGTTTCTCTTCTATGATGTCCCTCACTTTCCAACTGCCTAAAATTTTTTCAACATCCTCTTGCATGTACTTAGAAGTTTTGTGATGGTTGCAACCTGGGTAAGCAAACGTGTAAGATTGCAAGGAGATTATAAAAATCTGAAAGATCTCACAGTTCTTGATAATATATTTGTATATTTTATATGTTTATTAGTTTTAATCTCTCTTTCTTTTAAAAAATGTTTATTATTGAATGTATTACAGATGTTCCATTTTGTCCCCATTAGCCTCTTCTAGCTCACTCCCCACCCCCTGCCCCAGGCCTTCACCACTCTATTGTCTGTGTCCATGGGTTATGCATATAAGCACACAAGTTCTTTGGTTGATCTCTTCCCACCCACCCACCCACCCATCCCTGCCTCCCTTCTGAGATTCAACAGTCTGTTCCTTGCATCCATGTCTCTGGATCTACTTTGTTCACCAGTTTATTTTAGACTAGGGGCTCGGTGCACAAAAATTTGTGCACTTGGGAGGTCCCTCAGCCCGGCCTGTGCCCTCTTGCAGTCTGGGACCCCGCGGGTAATGTCCACCTGCTGGCGTGCCTGGCCATCCTGGGTGAGGGGCTGATGGCTGTTTGCAGTTTGGCCACAAACTCCCAGTGGTGACCCTCACCCCATGGGGGTGTGGCCAGCCTGGGTGAAGGGCTGAGGGCCATTTTCAGGCTGCCCACAGCTCCCATTGACCCAACCTCCCAGTGAGGCTGGCTGGAATCAGTTTTCTGGGGTTTATTTATCTTCTATAATTAAAATTTTGTTGCTTTGAATGGAGGCCTAGTCAGGCAACAAAGCTTCCTGTTTGCTTCAGCTCTGTGGCTTCTATAATTGAAACAATGTTGCCTTGAGCAGAGACCTAGCCTCCCTAGGCAGGCAGTTGCAACGAAAGCCTGCTGTTTGCTCTAGCTCTGTGACTGCTGGCCTCCAACTTGGCTGCGTTAATTTTCATATGGCCACTCTGATTGGATGGGGATGTGGCTTATGTGTCTCAGAGTGATGGTTAATTTGCATATTACTCTTTTATTAGATTAGATTACCTGACCAACTATTGCTCCTACTCTTACCAGGTAAGAGTTCTTTGATGATATTCACTATGTTGGTATAAAGCCTTTTCCTTTCCTTTCCTTTGTTTAAATCCTCAACCTCTAACAGGAGTGAGAAGGCTTTCAAAATACTTCAAGTGTTTCAACAATGCTCCTCTCCACCGGTTCCCCATTTGATGATATACCTTTAGACTATATAGCAGTCCATTTTATTGCTTCATAGTTCCTGTTTCACTGCTTCCACTCACTTTTCCATTCCCAAAGTCCCAACTTCAAATACTTCTCCAAAATCACTTATTAAAATAAATATTGTTGAGTGGCTATCACTCCTGGCAATTTATCTTCTAAATTTGTTCGAGAAGATTTTTATCTTTACAGACATGGAGGCTTGCAGTTGTGTGATTATTAGGTCAGTGAAGATGAGACATTGTGGGGAAAACAAAAGAGAATGAATAAAATATACACTTTGAAATTTATAAGCCCAAATTTATTATAGAGAACTTAGGTTATTTTCTCAAAGAATCTGTGGGGAGTATTTTTTAGATATAAAGAGTATATCTTTAACACTCATGTCAAGTCATATTTTGATCTTGCTTTGCCATCTTGTACCTCTTTATATGCAATCTCTGAATGTTTTCTTGGAAAATTACTTTAAGAGGATACTTGTGTTAAAAGGTATCTTTTGGGAAATAAACACATTAGTATGTAATTTCTTCTTGTGCCACATCTTTATTTTATCTCATCTCCCTCTGTTTCCAATTCTTTCCCCCTGTCTACTGTCATATTTTATTAACATTTTCTTAATCCATCTTCTCAAATATTCACATTTATCTTTCCCTGGGGAACTTCAGACTGTTCTTCTAGAAAACTTTATCCCACTCTTATTTCTTTTACTTTTCCATGTCTGCTCTATAAACTCCCAAGAGACAATTACATGACAAGAAAGTGAACGACAATTCTGTGCCTGTGATCAAGGGTGTCACAAAGAATTAGGTAGAATATGTAAGGTGTTGATGAATAGAGTAAGTCTAACTTATGACAGTGAAATGGGTCAGAGAGTAAATATATTTGCCCAGGGAAGACAGGCTAAGCTTAAATTATGCTAAGAAGGTAGACATATTGAAAACCTGAAGAATCCTACATAGTTTGAAAATGGAGGAGAGTAAGTAAGGAAAGCAAGAAGAAAGTGGTGCCCCCTCCCCCTATTTTATAGATTCTAGTTGCTGCCTGACCTAGCTCATGCTCCCCAGCTTCCCGCCTCTTTCTTCTGTTTCCTTCCTCACAACTATTTCACTGCCTCTTCCTTTCTCTGTGCCTTGCCTGGTGTGGCTCAGGTGGTTGGAGCATTGTCCATGGTCCATGGAAGGTTGTGGGTTCATTCTCTTTGGGGCACATATTCATATTGTGTGTTTGATCTCCCATTGGGGTCAGAGTGCTATGGGAGGCAGCTGATTGATGTGACTTTCTCACACCCATGTTATTTTTCTCTCTCTCTCTCTCTCTCAAAAAAAGACAAACCAAAACAAACAAAATGATCCAGAATAATCTTTACATCTCAAGATCCTTAGTTTAATAATATTCGTAATGTCCCTTTTGCCACATAAGGTACCATATTCACAGATCCTGTGGGTTAGGATGTAGACATATTTATGACTCATTATTTTGTCTATCCAGTGTGGTAACTTGATGTTGAATATTGTGAGGAACTGTTTTCAAAATGAGCACTGCTTTACATTCCTACCAGCAATGTATGAAGGTTGCTAATTCTCCACATTTTTGTTAACACTTTAAATAATAATAATACACTTTATTTATTTTAGAGCAGCTTTAAGTTTACAGAAAATTGAGTGGAAATACAGAGTGTTCCCATAGACTTCTGTATAGGTGTACACATAGTCTCGCAGACTATTGGCATTGCATACGGAGTGGTATATTTGTTACGATCTATGAACCTGCATTTGACACAACAGTATCACCCAAAGACCACACTTTCCATTAGGGTTCCTTCTTGGTGTTGTGTATTCTGTATGTTTTGACAAGTGTATAAGTGACATGTATCCACAATAAGAGTGTCTATACTAATAATAGAGGAATATGCAAATTGATCAGGATGCCCTCACACAATGACCGAACAGCAGGCTGCATGGGGTGACCAGGCTGGCAGAGGGGGGCAGTTAGAAGTGACCAGGCTGGCAGCAAGGGCAGTGAGGGGCAACTAGTCCAGAAAGGAGGGGGCAGTTGGGTGCAACCAGGCAGGTGGGGGGGTAGTTGAGGGTGATTAGGCTGGCAGCAATGGGCAGTTATGGGTTGATCAGGCCAGCAGGCAGGTGAGTGGTTAGGAGCTAATGGTCCAGGATTGTGAGAAGGATGACCAACTGCTGGTTTAGGCCCGATCTCTGAGATCGGGCCTAAACCAGCAGTCGGACAACCCCCTAGGGGGCCCGGATTGGAGTGGATGCAGGCAGGGCTATGGGGGCTCCCCATGCACGAATGTCATGCACCAGGCCTCTAGTTACATAATAGTGTATCTGCCTCAAAAATCTTCTGTGTTTAGTCTATTCATCCCTCCTCCCTCTACCCTTGGCAACCATTGATCCTTTTATTTTATTTTATTTTATTTTTTAAAAAATATTTTTTAAAATATATTTTTACAGAGGAAGGGAGAGGGATAGAGAGTTAGAAACATCAATGAGAGAGAAGCACCCATCAGCTGCCTCTTGCACACCTCCTACTGGGGATGTGCCCACAGCCAAGGTACATGCCCTTTCTCCCATCACCACCGCTGTACTGGCAGCCATTGCCATCAGCCTGGCTTATGGCTGAGCAGAGCTCCCCCTGTGGAAGTGCACTGACGACCAGGGGGCAGCTCCTGCATTGAGCATCTGCCTTCTGGTGGTCAGTGTGTGTCATAGTGACCAGTCATTCCCAGTCATTCTGCTGTTAGGGTCAATTTGCCTATTACCCTTTTATTATATAGGATAGAGGCTTGGTACATGGGTGGTGGCCAGTTGGTTTGCCCTGAAGGGTGTCCCGAATCAGGGCGAGGGTCTCACTGGGGTTCCTGGCTAGCCTGGGTGAGGGATGAGGGCCATTTTCAGACTGGCCACATGCCCTTCAGGAATGGGGGTCCCTGCTGGGGTGCCTGGCCGGCCTGGGTGAGGGGCTGAGGGCCATTTTCAGACTGGCCACAGTCCCTTCAGGGTGTGGGGTCCTACTGGGGTGCCTGGCCAGCCTGGGTTAGGGTCTGATGGCTGTTTGCAGGCTGGCCACAGCCCCTTCAGTGTGAGGGTCCTTGCTGGGGTGACTGGCCAGCCTCAGTGAAGGGCTGAGGACCATTTTCAGGCTGGCCAAGTTCCCTAGCAGGGACCCTTACCCCATGAGGGTGTGGCCATCCTGGGTGAGGGGCTGATGGCTGTTTGCAGGCTTGCCACAGCCCCCAGCCACCCAAACTCCCAGCAAGTCTGGCTGGAAGCAGGTATCTGAGGTTTATTTATCTTCTATAATTGAAACTTTGTTGCCTTGAGCAGAAGCCACAGCAGGCCTAGGCAGGCAGCTTCTTCCATTGCTGGGGCAACAAAGCCTCCTGCTTGCTCTAGCTCTGTGTCTGCTGGCCGCCATCTTGGTTGGGTTAGTTTGCATACTGTCACTCTGATTGGCTGGTGGGCGTGGCTTGGGATGTAACAGAGTGATACAATTAGCATATTACTCTTTTATTAGATTCGACTAGCGACCGGGTGCATGGATTCGTGCACATTGAAAGGAAATTAATTAGAAGGTGGCTAGTGGGGCAGGACTGGGTGAGATGGCCAGACACTCCCTGGAGCCAACCTCCTGTGTTCCCTTCCTGGCTGGTTGCACCTGGGATTGCACCATGGCTCAAAGGGCATCTGTGAAGTGAGTGGAGTCCCTCTAGTAGGTGGGGTCACTGGGCCTGGCCTGTGGGGATTGGGCTGAAATCGGCTCTCTGACATCCCCCAAGGGGTCCTGGAGTGTCAGAGGGCACTCTGCAAAGTTTCTGTCACACAGGGTATGGAACGCAAATGCAAGAGTGTGATAAACCAGATTCAGGGCCAACAGTGCCCCAGCAACAACATAACCCACGGCCAAAGGTGGAATTGCATGGCCCCACAAGGAATTGGGCTCCCTTCTCTGGTTTTGAGCTGTGTCACTCGAGAACCACTGCTGCCAAATCACTGCAGCTCGGCAGCTCCTGTGTTCAGTGTCTGTCCCCTGGTGGTCAGTGTGAATCATAGTGACTGGTTGGACTGTCAGACACTTAGCATATTAGCCTTTTATATATATAGATTATTGACTATATTTTCTATATGGTGCTTTATATCTCCACTAGAGGCCTGGTGCACAAAATTTGTGCACTGGGAGGGTGTCCCTCAGTCCAGCCTGCACCCTCTCCAATCTCGGACTCCTCGGGGGATGTCTGACTGACAGTTTAGGCCCAAAATCCCTCTCACAATCTGAGACTTCTGGCTCCCAAATGCTTGCCTGCCTACCTGCCAGATTGCCCCTAACTGCTTCTGCCTGCCAGCCTGATCAATGCCTAACCACTCCCCTGGCAGCATGATTGACACCTAACTGCTCCCCTGCCAGACTGATTGTCCCCAGCTGCCCTCCCCTGCCAGCCTGATCACTCCCAACTGCCCTCCCCTGCTGGCCTGGTCACCCTTAACTGCCCTCCCCTGCCGGCCATCTTGTGCCCACATTGAGTGACCATCTTGTGCAAGGATATGACAGTCGATTTGCATATCACTTCTTTATTATATAGGATGACTGTTAATATAACTAGAAATTTATACTTTTAAAAAATATATATTTTATTGATTTTTTACAGAGAGGAAAGGAGAGGGATAGAGTTAGAAACATCGATGAGAAAAAAACATCGATTAGCTGCCTCCTGCACACCCCCCACTGGGGATGTGCCTGCAACCAAGGTACATGCCCTTGACTGGAATTGAACCTGGGACCCTTCAGTCTGCAGACCAATGCTCCATCCACTCAGCCAAACCAGTCAGGGTGAAATTTATACTCCTTAATCTCTTCACCTTTTTCACTTGTCTTCTCAACTTCTCATCTCCAATTTGGCAAGCATCCATTTGTTCTCTGTATCTATATGAGGTCGTTTCTGTTTTATTTATTTATTTTGTTTTTAAGATTCCGCATATAAGTGAAATCATATGGTCTTTGTCTTTCTCTGTATGACTTATTTCACTTAATTTAATAATTTAATACCCTCTAGGTCAATCCATATCATCACAAATGGCAATATTTCTTTTTATGACCAAATAATATTCCATTGTATGAATACCCTATCTTTATCTATTCATTTTCAGTGGACACTTATGTTGCTTCCATGTCTTAGCTACTGTAAGCAATGCTCCAATGAACTTTGGGATGCATTCTATGATCCATTTTGAGTTAATTTTTGTAAAGGGTATAAAGTCTGTTTCTAGAATTTTTTTTTTTTTTTTTTTTTTGGCAAGAGGATGTAGAGTTATTCCAGTGCCATTGTTGAAAACACTTAATTTTCTCCATTTTATTGTCCTTGATCCTTAGTCAAAATTCAGTTTTTAAATTTTAGACATCCTAGTAGAGTTAAGGCGGCATGACTATGGCTTTGATTTGCATTTCCTTAACGATGCTGATCATGGTGCACATAATTTTATGTAGCATTTACATAATTCTATTGCAATAAATTGCATTGTTTTAGGATAAGCAGGTGGCATCTTTCAGCAAAGATATTATCACTATTAATTCAGCTGGCCGGCTTTCATTTAGATACTTTTGAGAGATTCTTTCCTTACTGGTTTTGATTAGAAATTCTAGCTTGAGTTTTTCTTCACAAAATATGTGGCGTACAGAATGAACAATAAATGCCTAAACTTGTGTGTCACTATAAGTGATACTTGTTTTAGTCTACGAAATGTTGATGGCATGTGATCAGGAAAAATCTGGATCTATAAGTGAAGTTAATCTATAATAATAAAAGCATAATATGCAAATCAACTGAACAACCAAACAGCAGAACGACCATCTGGACAACCTTCCAGATGACCACGCTATGACACACACTGGCACCAGGCCAGCCAAAGTGGGGTGTTCTGCTGGGTGATTGATCATAGAGCCCCATGATCGATCACCCCAAAAAGGGAGGCCCAGATCACCCAGCCAGTGGCCACAGAGGGAGACTCAGGCCACCCAGCTGGCAGCACTGTGGTGGGTGGGTGGGGCCTCCCTCTGCAGGGCTCTTGATCTGGGGGCCCCACAATCAATCACCCCACAGGGCGAGGCCCAGGCCACCAGCCAGCAATGCTGTGCTGGGTGTGTGGGGCCAGCCAGTGATTACTCCTAAGAGGGAGGCCCAGGCAGCCAAGCGATCACACCCCATGCCTGTCGTCCATAGAGGGAGGCGACCGGAAGGGGGAAGCACTGCTCAGATGGCAAGCAGTGGCAGTGGCGGAGGTGGGGCCAGCTGACAGCAGCCTGGGCAAGGAAAACTCTGATAGGCTTAATAGCCAGCCAGGCCTAGAGACCCTACCTGAGGGGTCCCGGATTGAGAGAGGGTGCAGGCCATGCATGAATTTCATGCATCTGGCTTCTAGTATTGTATAAATGTGTGGCTTAGTTGGTTGGACTCTTGCTCTGTGCACTGAAAGGTCATGGGTTCAATACCTGCTCAGGGCACTGCACTTACCTACATTGAAGGTTTGGTCCCTAGTTGGAGCACATATGTGAGGAAACTGATATCTCTCTCTCTCTCTCTCTCTCTCTCTCTCTCTCTCTCTCTCTCTCTCTCTCCTCTCTTTCGTCACTCAAAATCAATATAAACCTATCCTTGGGAGAGAATAAAAAAAATAGAGTATCTGTCATATGTTAGCCCAACTGCTTTTCCCCTTTATTAGTTCATGTAATACTGATGATGTTTACAATCACATCTACTCCTCCCCTCCCCAGGCCACAGGAGTGACCACAGAGCACATAACCCTGACAGGACCAATCTTAGTGTCTTATGCACGTCTTTTTTTTTTTTTTTTAACCACATTGACCTAACCCCTCTGCTCTCCATTTCAATGTACAGCTTCTTCAAAGTCCTCAAGGCTTTTAAAGAAAAAAAAAGGCTCTCTAGGTAAGTGGTAAAGGCAATGTATTAACCTGGGGATGATTTTAGGGATATCACAAATACTTCTCAGTGAACACACACATGCATCTTCCCTTCAATCATGCCTTCATTCCTTTTCAGCTGAGATGTGCCTTTTGGTGAAGATACTGACTGAAAGGACACTGGTAAAATATTATCTCAAGATGGGATTAATTTTCACTCATCAGTCTATCATACAGACTATCCAGCTCCCACAGTCTTAATTGATTAACACTGGAGGTAAATATCACTTCTTCATTTCTGTTTCAAGGTGATAGAAGGTAATATGACTTTAAGGCTTATTTATCATTTTATGTGTACACTCTTGAAAGCAGCATACCATGTCGCGTATCTCTAAGAAAACTGGTGATTTCAAAAATATCAAGAGCTATACAGACAAGAGGTCCACAAAAGAATGAGATACGTGCTTTTTCTGTTTGCCAGACAATAAAGGCCTTAGTGAGTTCATCACACTTTGATGATCTCTCATGAACTCAGACCTGAGCTGAGCACCGGTGCTTCCAATGGCAGGATTTCATTTTCTCTCTCAGAGAACCCACTAAGGAAAGTATTGAGATACTGTTTTTATTGATTACCTAACGGAAGTTCAATGATCTCACTTAAATTGATTCATCTTTCCTCTATGTGTCAATGTCTCCCAAAGGCAATCTGTAAACATGTAAAGGGCTGCCTGCATGATACCAGTCTTGTTGAAATATGAATTCTAGGAGACATTGGAGATTCTAGTGTGATAGGAGTAGCTTAGATCCAGGTGTATTTTTTTTTTTTTTAATTATGTCAGAGTGATTCTGTTATGCAGCCAAGTGTGGAGCATCTTTCTATACCCTATGACCTCAGGTTGATGCAGAGAGTTAATTAGGTTTCTCCTCTTGTACCTCTGAAATAGATTGGGAAAGGCTGCTCAGGGCCTGTGTTGAGAGGTTTCTGAAGCTGATGGGGATGTAATTCATGATCCTTTAGTGATGGCTGTGATGGGGCCAGATGGAGGGAGTAGAGTCGGCCAACTGTGATCTGGATTGTGACAGTTGGTAGGTGGGTGAAGAGAAAAAAATGGATATTAGAGACTATCAGCTACATTTTGATTAAATTTGCCTGAGAATATACCAAATTTTTATGTAGAGAACTATGCACATAGCTCCTTGTAACACCAGCCTCCTGGGTTTCTATCATCCTCATTATTTCAAGGACCATCAGCAGGTAACCTGTGGCAGACTGGACAGGCTCTTCGCATCTGCAGCAGATCCTTACTTTGCCTTCTACTCTTGGAGACATGCCTTCTGTCCACAAAGTGTTGAAAGGAAGTGATACATACGATCACTTCCCACACTCAGTGTTAGGGGTGACCTTTGAACCATGTAGTTACCTACTTGTCTTTGGAAGAATTCTGAAAGAGAACTATAGCAAATACAGAGATAATGTTACAACTTATTAGTGATATCTATCATCAGGCCAGAATTGGGAGGTGGCAGCACGTGACTCGGATGTTTATCACCTTTGATTCATATCCGTAACAGTGGCCCGGTGAGTGCAGAAAAAAATTAAAGTATGTCAACATGATGTTACTACTGTCAGCATGAAGGTAGGGAAAAGAAAGACGTGGCCAAGAGGTCTGCATGGGGGGGTCTGAACACAAATTCCACAAGACCCCAACTGAGCCTCACAAATTTCTATAGTGCAAGAATTACTGGAAACATTAAATAAAACTATCTTATACTAAGTGCATTTTTAAAAGTATAATTAATTTTTGAGTTGCACATGCATTATTTTTCCCTGCTAAAAATGTTTCCTATTTCAAAAATCTTAAGATGTGAGTTTTTAGAAAAATCAAGGTGGAAAAATACTTTATTACTCTGCCATTCATTCATTAGGGCCTGGAAATTGGTCATTATTTCGGTTCACAATCTGAAGTTCTGGTTTTTTTGCCTGTTTTCTCATTATAACAACCAAGTTAATCTTGTAAAGATAATTACACTTATTGTGCAAGCTAACTGAAAAAGTGCTGAATAATTGTCACTGCTTCAGAGATTAGGTTTCATAGTAACTTTTTTATTGCATGAAGATGCTTTTGATGGAGGGAGCTACACTGATGTTAAAGAATTGTTGACAGCTACTGTGAGAGAGACATTTACATTTGTAAACAGAACTCAACTTTCTCAAAGCAAATGCCAAAAGGTTACTTTACCTTTTGTTACACCTTCCAATGCAGTTCTGATATTCTATGAGTGTGGTGGGTGGGAAAGGTTTAAAATAATAGACTTAGAAAAAGCCTAGTAGTGTTTGGCAGACTAAATGACAAGGAATAAAAAAGTAAGGACAGACAATGATGTTCTTTGTGCAATGATGCAGTGGGATTTTTAAATAAGAGTCCTCATTTGCCTGAAAGTCTGAGAAACATACTCAACTCTCAGTATTTGCTGAAGGCAATGAAACTCTTTATTATTTTTATTTTTTGGTTTAGCCTCTTTGAAACATTATCTGTGAGGCAATGAGCAAGGAAACCTGGTAAATAACTGGTTGGAAACCTAATTTGAAGCCAAGATTCATACTGCAATTAGAGCTACCTATGCTTTTCCATGGCCCCACTTCTGCTTTTCTCATTAGTTGTCACACATATGTTTCCTGCTGTGCTTACTAAAACAATATCTTATACCAGGCCCCATTTCCTACAAATACCAACCAAGAACTTTATCTAGCTTGCAAATTAACTTTTAAAAGTGATTGTGGGTCACATTTTAATAAGAAAACAAATGGTTATTTAATAAATAGTACTGGGCAACTTTTTGAATATTTGGGCTTCATTTTACATTGCATGGAGAGAGAGAGAGAGAGAGAGAGAGAGAGAGAGAGAGAGAGAGAGAGAGAGAGAGAAGAGATGCAAGAAATTCCAGAATAGTTAGGGAAGCAAATGCTAAACATAAAATCATAAGAAAGAGAAAAAAATTGAGAAAATATTTAGTTTGTTTTAAGACTTCTGTTTTCTAAGGAACAAAATAACTCACAAAGAAAAAAGTGACTTGGCTACATAAAAATTGAAAAAACAAAATTACTCTGTCAAAAACAGCAAATAAAAAAGTAAGTAGTAAGAGGAGAAAATATCTGTGGCAAATATGACAAACTAGGGATTCATATCTTGAAAATATAAAGGTTTCCTAGAAATATAAAGGGAAGCTCAGCAGCATGGCTCAGTCGTTGAGCATCAACCTATGAACCAGGAGGTCACGGTTTGATTCTGGTCAGGACATATACCTGGGTTGTGGGCTTGATCCCCAGTGTGGGGCATGCAGGAGGCAGCTGATGAAGGATTTTCTCTCATCATTGATGTTTCTATCTCTCTCTCCCTCTCCCTTCCTCTCTGAAATCAATAAAAATATATTTAAAAATACATATATAGAAAATTTGTTACCAATAATTTGAAGAAAATAGCCATAGTATTTTGTTCATATTTCTTTCAAATAGATATTGATAAAAAGAAATATTTCACTTCACTGATAATCAAAGAAATATAAATGGAAACAAGATGTTATTATTATTATCATTTTTTGTTAACCTTAACCCAAGGATATATTTTCCACTGATTTTTTTTTGAGAGAGAGTGGAAGGGAGTGGGAGAGACACAGAGAGAGAAACATCGATGTGAGAGAGACACATTGATTGGTTGTCTCCTAGATGTACCCCAGGCGATTGAGCCTGCAACTGAGGTACCTATGTGCCTTTGACCAGAATTGAACCTGCTTTCCTTCAGTGTGTGGGCCGATGCTCTAACAACTGAGCCAAACTGGCTAGAGCAAAATAAGATGTTATTTTGACTAAATATTTAGAAAACGTAAAGTATACTGTTACCTGGGGAGAGCTCTTCATATACCAACTTGTTGCCAAGGGAAATGGGCTTCTTGAGATGTCACAAGAAATGGAATTTTCTAAGACTCTCACATGGGAGGATGGGATATTGTAGAAAGCTTTATTTCAGTGGAATTACACCCCCACATTCCCAAGTTCCTCTTTCCCTTCGTCCCATCAAAGAAGAAATCCCATTTGGCTTCAGCAGAGCTAAGATTAAAGACATCGGCCCAGAGTTTCCATTCCAAGTCAGCACAGTCTAATCCAGCATCAGGCTAGCTTAGCTTGTGTTCCCAGTTGTAGTCCATCAGTCCATTGTGTGTGGGGTCCACGGGCCACATGGCTGTGGAGGAAACACGGGCAACGACAAGACAGCCAAAAGAGCCCAGAGCCTAAGCTCTAAGAGAGAGTTTCTTTGTCTAGGATTATGTATTCCCAGTTTTTGTGGTCTCACCCCCTCTGACCTATGATCTCTGTTTCCAGGTTTGACTGACAGGCACCTTTCCTATGTCACCCCGATTTTACTGCGCATGTGTCTGTCTCCCCTTTGTTGGACCTCTTCCCCCAGTGGTCTGTGGGGGAATGGGCCGGTGGTTTCCTGGGGAGTGCAAAGTTGCAGCTTCCTGGTGAAGTTGGCCTAAGGCCATGCTTATAATGACTGGACTCTCTTTTGCTCCTTTCCTATTATTAATAACTCACTAATTACAATGGTATCAAAACGAGGCAACAAACAGGATTTGGTAAAACAAGAACATACAGTGTAAATTGGTGCAGGTTTTCTGGATCAGTTTAGCCATACATATTGAAAGTGTCCAAAAAGTTCACAACTTTTTAGTTCGTTATTTCCTTTACAGAAACCTATTCTATAAAAACTTCCATGTATACAAATTGTCACTCTAGTATTATTAAAGGTAAACAATCCTAATATTCAATTACTAGGGGCCCGGTGCACAAAAATTTGTGGGGGGGGGGGAGGAGCATCCCTCAGCCTGGCCTGTGCCCTCTCGCAGTCTGGGGCCCTTTGGGGGGATGTCCATCTTCTGGCTTAGGCCCAATCCTGTCCATGATCACAGGCCGAGGGGGAGAAGCCACCTGTCCCTGATCGCAGGTGTTGGGGAGAAGCCGCCTGCGATCACGGACAGGTAGTTTCTCCCCTGCACCTGCAGTTATACTCAGGTGGCTTCTCCCTCTCGCCTGCGATCACAGACAGGTGGCTTCTTTAACTCCTGACAGAAGCTAGCCTCAGGTACTGGAGCCGGTCTTCTCTGTCTCCCCTGCCTTCTGAGTCTCTAACAGGCCTGGAGCAGCCAAAGCCGGAATGCTTATATGGTAGCTGTGGCTGGCTGCAACCCAAGTATCCCAGCTCTGGCCTCTGCCATCTTTGTTGGCTTAATTTGCATATTTGTTCCTGATTGGTTGGTGGGTGTGGCTTGTGGGTGTAATGGAGTGTGGGTCAGTTTGCATATTACTCTTTTATTAGATTAGATGAGGAAATGTTTATAAAATCTAGTCTACTCCTGTGTAAGTCCCACACCCATCAAGGTCATCATCACCAGGCACATTTTTAGAAATGCATATTCTTGGCTCTACCTGACATCAGTTTACTCAGAAACTCTGGGTGGATGCAGCATTCACAAAATCTTCAAGATAATTCTGATACATAATAAATCTTGAGAATCATTGATGGAATGAAGCATTACACAGACATTCAGTTTTCAAAAAACACTTAATATGGAAAAATTCTTAAAACAATATTAAGAGGATGAAAGAATAGAAATTGTTCCTATTTAATATGATCATGGGAATTGTATATAGTATAAATATGATTTCATTTTTATACATGAGTATATATATGTAAAAAAAACTTCATGTATATATGCTTACTTATATGTACACAGATACACATGTACTAGCAGAACAAAGTGCTATTCTCAGCATATGAGAGGAGGTGACTTTGAATTATTTTTTTTGTACTTTTATAAATTTTTCCAAATTTCCTTCATGATATGATATGTCATTTCTATTATCAATAAAAGATGTTGGCCACCAACATATATAATGCTTCAAGCTCCAAGTTTCCCATAATGCCAAATGTTTATGAACCTTTCATGACGACGTTGGCTTATTGCAAAATGAGACCCCCATCTTCAATAGCAAATGGTGTTTTTATCATCCAAGAACACAGTAAGATGTGGTACTTGGGTTGACCTAGCCACAGGCAGGATGTGGCTTCCAGGGCAGAGCTGTAGGTCTTTGAGCAAGGAGCCACATCCTCCTCCCCCTAGTTCTTTTTTTAGTTAATGGCAGCTCCCAGGATTCTGACGTAAACCCAAGTTCACGTTTTCTGCGTATTGCTGTCATACCTCCCTCTTTCATCAGCAATTTTCACAATAATCTTAGTACAGAGTAAAGCACATAGAATTAAGGAAATATTAGAAATTTGCAATTTCCAATAACCAACCTCGTTTAGCCACAAAGTTCCAGCAGGGAGGATCCCCCCCCCACCTCCAAAAAAGTGATAAACAACAGTTGCTTATCTTCCTACTTTAAAAATTGCCTGTCCTTTGTTATCTCAAAAAACCATCAGAATTTCTTCTCTGGTTGCCTTCATTCCCAATGACCTGAGCACACAGAAGGTTCAACCTGTTCTACTAGTACTTGGACCATCGAATAAGTCTATCATGGTTTACAATGGTCTTAAAAGCCCTGATGTGCTTGCTGGAAGCATTTATAAATGTGATAAAAAATAAATATTATGATACATATCACTTTGCTTGTCTAAATCAGTAGAAAAATATAATTTGTTTTTGCTTCCTGCTCATGGTAACATAGTCAGAAGATTGCTTTAGCTAGTTTCGCCCAGTGGTTGGAGTGTTAGCCCGAGGACTGAAGGGTCATGGATTTGATTCCAATAAAGGGCACAGACATCTGTTTTGGGCTCAGTCCCCGGCCCTGAACTGGGTGTGTCCTGGAGGCAACCAATCAATGTGTCTCTCTCACATCAATGTTTCTCTCTGTCTCTTTTCATCCTTCCACTCTCTCTAAAAATCAATGCAAAAAATGAACTCAGGTGAGGATTAACAAAAAAAAGAAAGAAAATTAGAAACAGCCCCAACAGCTTCAAATTGACAGCTGCTCTCAGTTGTGGGTATTTAAGGACTAAGAAGGAGCATCCTTCAGCTTGTATGCTATGACTTGCTTCAGCCTTCATAGCTTATGTTGGAGAAATTCTGTGGGCAGAAGTATGGTTCCATTCTGTAAAAAGGTGCAGAAATTAGTATGATCTGAAGGAATAGTCAGTCATAAAGAATGACACATTAAAATAAATATCCAAAATTTTATAGAAAATGGAAATGAAAAAGAACGATTTTATATAGTGATCTTGAAAGCTAAATGCACTTATTAAGTTTACTTAATGGCAACAAAGTCTTACATTTTCTAATATCTGTCTTCAAAATGGATGGATATATGAGTAGGATCAGAGACTAATGTGAAAACCGAAAATTTCTCATATGATGGTTGATATTTTTTGGCAAGTAGATACTGTCACCTGAATGTTACGGTCATTCCCTCAGGGTTTATTACCAAGGCCATTGTGCTTTGTGTCTCTGAGATATTCTTGTAAATATTTGACTAAGATTGGAAATACTCGGATTTTCCAAGGAAATTTACTGTGACATATGGAAACTGCGCATGTAAATGCTAATGATAAGATTATTTAGCAGAAAATAGAACAAAGGCAAATGCAGAAAGGATCCGATGGAAAGACTATCAAAACTAAGAAACTTAAAGCACCTGTGTTTTGTCAACAGTGGTTTGGCAACTGGAGTAGGAAGTGAAACCCATACTGGCTTCCAGAAGTCAGCTACAGAGTGAACCCCTAAACCAGATGGTTTTATGGCTTTAGTACACAATAGATTTGCATAATGTTTCCTTAATAATTCTGTCAGGAAGAGCGTTGAGCTAGGACACAATGTACAATTGTCCCACTCACTCCCCCCCCCCTTTTTTTTAAACCAGCTCTCTAAGTGGCCAACCGGTAATCAGGGAGGAACTGAAGTGTTGGGTAGGAAAGAGTATGAAAAGAACTCTTATTGGACCATCTCGACTAAAACCAGTATTTTGGAACTATTTAAATCTCCCATGATGGCCACATTTTCAACCAATTATCACACAGCAAAGAGGTCTTCTTTCATTTTGGACACTATCTCCCTAAGGTTTCCTTGTTTGTTGTAATTTGTAGCTTCCTTTCGATTTTGTTTCTAAGGCCTGGGTGTCTGCCATTTGGTTTCTCTTCAAGAAGAATTAGCAAACCACTTAATGTTAGATTCTTTTCTAGTGCACACAGACATCACTACTCCCTATTGATCTCAGGATGTGGCATCTCCATACACCTTTTGAACAAAATCCCCTGTTTCAGCAAATGGACTGGAACCTTTATCTACTTACTTATTTCATTTAACTGGTTTGACAACTGTTCTCACAAGTGACTTCTTCACATGCAAATACTTATTTCCATTTTTTCAACACCTTAATTAGGAAATGAACCAGTGTAAAACACAGCACTAAAATTCACATTCTCTACTTCCCAAACCTGGCAATCATCCCCTCCCCATTTGTAAGTGGAATGCCAAAATATTAGTCTTAAGAGATAGGGCTTACAAGTTCAAAACCCTCCAGTGCTCAAGTAGCTAACAACTACATACCGCTGATGAGGAATGGAGTCCAGACTAGCAAATATGGAAGGTGGGGACTATGGGAAGCCTGGTCGAAAAAGAAGGCAGCAGCTCTACAGCTCTGGACAACTGTTGCCATGTATTAAAGTAGTTCACGAAATGCCTGGTCTCTGGGATCTTCAAGAAAAGTAAAATTAATTTAAAAAATCCCTCAGATTTATAAGAATACTGATGTTTTTTCAAAGCAATAAAGTTTAAATTAAAGTAATATTATTAAGGGACAAACAAAGCACTTCTATGAGTAGTACTTATCTTACAAGGTACCACACTGTGAACCCTACCTTCGTCTCCAAGGCAGAGCTGATGAATAAAAATACAATGTGAGTTCGTATCTGATTTAAAAATTTTCAGCAACTCCATTAAAAAGTAAAAATATACAGGCAAAATTAGTTTTTATACTGTATTTTATTTAATTCAGCTATCCAAATATTGGTATTTAACATAAAAAGCGTTAAAGAACCATTTTACCTTCTTTGTGCTAAGTCTGAAATTCAGTACCATATTTTCTGGCATATAAGATGACTTTTTAACCCAGGAAAATCTTCTCAAAGTTGGGGGTCATCTCATACACCTGGTCGTCTTATATGCTGGAGAAAATACTGTATGTATTTTATAAAAACTGCATGTTTCACTTTTTAAATTTTTTTTCTTTATTGATTAGGGTATTATATATGTATCCTTATTCCCCCATTGCCCCCCCCCCACACACACTGATGCCCTCACCCCCCTGGTGTCTGTGTCCATTGGTTAGGCTTATATGCATGCATACAAGTCCTTTGGCTGGTCTCTCCCCCTTACTCCTACCCTCTCCTATCTTCCTCTAAGGTTTGACGGTCTGATCAATGCTGCTCTGTCTCTGGATATGTTTTTGTTCATCAGTTTATGTTGTTCATTATATTCTACAAATGAGTGAGATCATGTGATATTTGTCTTTCTCTGACTGGTTTATTTCACTTAGCATAATGCTCTGCAGTTCCATCCATGCTGTTGCAAATGGTATGAGTTCCTTCTTTTTAACCACAGCATAGTATTCCATTGTGTAGATGTGCCACAGTTTTTTAATCCACTCATGTGCTGATGTATTCACTTTTTTACTGGCCATATTTCAAATGCTTAATTAGCCATATGTGGCTAGTGGCTCCAATTTGGACAGCACAGCTCTAAGGCTATATATATATATATATATATATATACCTGCTCATCTATATATGTAAAAGGCTAAGTGACTGACTGTCCATCCGAACGTCTGACTGACTGACCGGCCAGTATATATGACATGTGCTGGCAACTTAAAAATAAACGTTGACTCGGGCATGCGTGATACATATAAAGTTCTTGCTGGCACCAATTGCACATGTGCTTCAATCTGTCATTGTCGATCATGAATTTGGCTGTTTTGTTGACATTCTGAAACTGAAAGAAAGTGGAGTCAATAGACTATGTCTAAAGACCAACTATTAGCACAACATACCTCTGATGCTGAAAGAAGCCAGTGTTATTGACAGAGGATCTATTATTGGAGCTACCTTTGGAAATAGTATGTCTATAAATAATACTAAAAATATATCTAAATGTGCGATTTTTTTTTCTCCAAAAAATGAGCACATTCATAAATTAAATGAAGAAATTTTGGATATACTCTATGGAGATTTTCACACTGATGATTCCATCAATTCAATGGGTGATGCCTAAAAGGAAAATTTTCACATTGAATTTCTTCATAGTATTACTCTTTCGGGAATGGCGTGTCAGAAATTAAAATTGAAAGTAGTTGTAATCATGCTACTGAGAAATCTTAATAGTAAATGGGGTCTTTGTAATGGTACTAGGTTTATTATCAAAAGAGTGTGACCTAAAATAATTGAAGCTGAAGTACTAATAGGATCTGCAGAAGGAGAGATTGTTCTGATTCTAAGAACCGATTTGTACCAGTCTGATACATGCCTAGGATTTAAATTAATTTGAAGACAGTTTCCCATGATGCCAGAATTTGTTATAACTATTAATAAATCACAAGTACAAACTTTAGATAGAGTGGAAATATTCCTACCTGCACCAGTTTTTGTACATGGTCAGGTATATGTTGCTTTCTCTGAAGTTCAAAGAGTGTGTGATGTTAAAGTTGTAAATACTTAATCACAAATAAATTAGTCAAGCACCCTGAAAGTATTTTTACTCATAATGCAGTGTACA
>PVJC01030037.1:0-21480 GCA_004026665.1 Murina feae | reverse complement strand
CTATAATTCTGATGTTGGTACGCTTGAAGTTGTCCCAGAGGCTCCTTGCACTATCTTCATATTTTTGGATTCTTTTTTCTTTTTGCTTTTCCGGCTGGGTGTTTTTTGCTTCTTCGTATTTCAAATCTTTGACTTGATTCTTGCGATCCTCCAGTCTGCTGTTGGATCTCTGTATATTATTCTTTATTTTAGTCAGTGCATGCTTAATTTCTAGCTGGTCATTTTTCATATCCTCAAGGATCTCACTAAATTTATGGGCGGTCTCTAGAAAATTCTTGAAAAACCTTTTAACCGTGGTTTTGAACTCTATATCCAGTTGTTTGCTTTCCTCCATTTCTGTTATTTGTGACCTGTTTCTTTGTCTCCACATGTTGGCTGCTTCCCTGCATTGATAGAGTGGCTTTCTGTGTGCTAGATGTCCTATAGGGCCAAGTGGCTCAGCCTCCCCAATTAGCTGAGGTGGACAGTCTTGGTACACCCCTTTGTGGGCTTTGTGCACAGTCTTATTGTAGCTAAGCCTTGATTGTTGTTGGTATCACTGGGAGGAATTGACCTACAGGCCACTTGGCTGTGAGAATCAGCTGTGTCTACGGTGGGAGAACTTCTGTGCTGTAGACACACTTATGGGGCAAGACTTGCTTCAGTGGGGCTTTGGTGCTCACTGAGTCTGCCTCCTGAGTGAGTCCCTTTTGGATCTGAGGAGTTATAATCTGGGTGGTCCCACTCTGACCACTGGGTACACTGGCTCTTGGATCTCTAAGGAGGTGCTAATTTAGCCTTTGCCTGAGGCTACCCAGCCTTTTATATGCAAAAGCCTCTAATAAAGCTTGGGTGGGAAGGGGGTCTGGGGGAATCAACAGGGCAGAGCAAACAGCTATGGCTGATTCTCAGCCCTGCCCTAAGAGGCACTGGGGCTCAGTGTCCCTCGGCACCTCTGAGAGAAAGCCACTCTGGAGTTCCTCCTGCTGCCAGACAGTCCAGCTTCTCCCTGTATGAGTCTTGATCCCCAGAAACTCTCCTGGAACTGGTGTTCAGAGCCATTGGGAGCTTGTGACTCCCTCCGGATTGAAAAAGACAACCACGTCCTCAGTTGCTAGCCCTTTCCGCGAGCCCTTTCCGTGCCTCCGTACCTCTGTACTTCAGCACCTCCTCTGAGTCTGAGTCTCTTTCTAGTTGTAGAATTTCCACTCAACCAGCCTTCCCATGGGTCTGGGTGGTGTCCGCTTTTTCTTTTCATTGTGGTTTTGAAATGGTGCGAGGCAGCAATTTCCAGTGTTTGCCTATGCCGCCATCTTGGTTTTCTCCTTCCAGGTTCACTTTTGTTTACTTACAGTGACTGGTGAGAACATGTATCTACTACACCTATTTAGTATAAATTTAAAGTTATAGCAATACATATAAAAAACCTTTCTGTGAAATTAAACTTTCATACATACTAATTTTTTATTTTAATCCTCACCTGAGGATATTTTTTCCATTGGTTTCTAGAGCAAGTGGAATGAGGGAAGCAGAAGAGAGAGAGAGGGAAATATCAACATGCATCAATTGGCTGCCTCTAGCAGGAGCCCCTACCCGGGCTGGGGAACCTGCAACCGAGGCACATGCCTTCGACCAGGAATCCAACCTGCAACCATTAGGTCCACCAGGCAATGCTCTAACCACTGAGCAACCGGCCAGGGCCATACATACTTAATTTTAATTACACAAACATGTCTACATAAGTAAAAACAGGTAAACTAACTCTTGCTGCTTAATCTGTTAATTTTTTAACATATGCATTTGGGAAATCTACTTTATTATATAGCTAGAGGCTCAGCGCACGAAACTGTGCACAGGTGGGGTCACGAGGCCTAGCCTGCGATCAGGGCCATCTTCTGCCTGCTTGCCAGTCCCCAGTGCCACCACCCACCCCGGTTCACCATTAGCCATCCAGGGATTGGAACCTGCGGGCTTGGGCGGGCAGGGAGGAGGGACCGAGAGGTGGTCAAGGCACCTCATAGCAACTGGTTGAGCAGTTGTTCTGTTCCAGTAGTTACACCATTATGATCACTGGGCTTTTATTGTATAGGACGAGTTTTCCAATTTATCAGTCACTCCTTGATTGGTCCGGTCCGTTATACAGAGGACTTAGAGTCAAGAAGAATGGAATGGTTGTATCAGAATCCCAGAGCTCAGAGCTTCCTAGCGGGGCAGGTGAAAAGGAAGCAAGAAGGATCCAACAGCTCTCAACTGACAGAAAGGGAGTTCTCTGCCCCCCAACCCCCCATCTGGGAGGCTATGGGCCGTCCCTGGGCAGGCACATGCGGACCAGGTTGGATATGGAGGGGCAGATGCTGGACAGGCTGAGTCTGGCCGTCTCTCGTTGCATTCCTGTGCCTCGGCTTTCTTTGTAAACATAGAATCCCTGGCATCTGTCAGAGTCAACCTGGGCTGGGGTGCTAGAGGAGATAGGGTGTGGGGGACTAGATGGAGGTGAATTTCAATATTTTACTAATCGGAGCAACTGTGCACTGCGACAGGTGTTGGGGCGCAGGTGTCTCAGGAAAAGTGCTTGGCCCATGCGGGGTCCTCAGCGAATGCTATTCTCCCCAGGAGCCGCCCCGGGGGTCCCCTTGGAGATCATGACGCGGTGTTTCCGGTCCTTGCGGACAGAGAGGGTCCTGGCTGTGGCCCTCTGCACCTTCGCTCTCTTCTTCCTCCTCCTCAGTCTGCACACGGCGCCGGCCCCGTGCCGCTGCGGGGGCCTGGAAGCGCCGCTGGGCACCCCTGGGGCCGTGACCTGGCCCCCTCCGCCCGCCCGGCCCCCGCCCGCCCGCTGCCGCGCCAACACCTCGGTGGCCGCGCTGCCCGACTTCCCGGGGCAGCCGCCGCACGTGCGGGACTTCCTGCTGCACAGACACTGCCGCGACTTCCCGCTGCTGCAGGACGCCCCGCTCGGCAAGTGCGCGCAGCCCGTCTTCCTGCTGCTGGTCATCAAGTCCTCGCCCAGCAACTACGAGCGCCGCGAGCTGGTGCGGCGCACGTGGGGCCGCGAGCGGCAGGTGCAGGGCGCCCCGCTGCGCCGTCTCTTCCTGGTGGGCACGGCCCCGGAGCCCAAGGAGGCCCGCAAGGTCAACCGGCTGCTGGCGATGGAGGCCAGGGCGCACGGGGACATCCTGCAGTGGGACTTCCACGACTCCTTCTTCAACCTCACGCTCAAGCAGGTAGGCTGGCCCCTGTTCTTCCTGCCCAGATCACCACCGTCTCCTCGGCGGGCTCCAAGAGGACCAGCAGACCCGTGCCCCCTCCCTACCCCCTCTGCCGTCTACATGGCGCCCCAAGTCCATTTCCTCTCGGGGAGGCGGGGAGGCGGGGAGGCGGGGAGGCAGCGCAGGCTGGCCAGAGATTACAAGCCTGGCTACAGGGGCCTGACGACCCAGGTTTAAATTCAGGCTCTGTGCTGCCCTTCATGACGGTTCACCATCTCTGTGCCTCAGTTTCCTCGTGAGGGAAATTGGGGTATTAATCGGACTCATCCGCCTCCGAGGGCTGTTGTAAGAATTACATGAGATGAGATGAGGCACCTGGACCAGTGCCAGGCTCCCAAATAAGATTGGCAGTGGTGTGGGGGGAGGCGGGCACTGGACAGAACGCCTCTTGTTCATTTGGTCTGGTTCTGTCTCCCCATGAGGTCTAGTCTGTGCAGAGTACCCAATAAAGACTTTTTAAAAAATATATTTTATTGATTTTTTACAGAGAGGAAGCGAGAGGGATAGAGAGTTAGAAACATCGATGAGAGAGAAACATCGATCAGCTGCCTCCTGCACACTCCCTAATGGGGATGTGCCCGCAACCAAGGTACATGCCCTTGACCGGAATCAAACCTGAGACCCTTGAGTCTGCAGGCTGACGCTCTATCCACTGAACCAACCCAGTCAGGGCCTTTTCTTTCTTTTTTTTTTTTAATTAAGTTCATCCCAGGACATGCTTAGAGAGAAGTGAGGGGGGTGGGGAGCAATGATTGGTTGCCTTTCATATACTCCCCAACCAGGGATAAACCCATAGCCCGAGTGTGTACCCTGACCAGGAATTGAACTGGCAACCTTTGGGTGCCTAGGACAATGCTCAGCCAACTGAGCCACTCTGGCCGGGCAATGAAGACATTTTGGGTGGACAAGAACCCATGGCGGGTAGCGAGACTCCGTATGCAGAACAGGGGTTGGAGGCCCCACGAATCGAGCCAGGTTGGGGGTGGGGTGGAGCAAGCTGAACAGAGATCCAGTTCAGGTCCCTGCTTCTTGTAGGTACAGACAGGTCTGGGTTCAAGGTCTCAAGGAGCTCCTTCTGTGCTATGTGACCTTGCTCAGGGCGCCGTCTCTGGACAGCTTCCATTTCCTCCTTTGCAAATGGGATTGAAGACCACACGTACCTCTTGTGGTTGCATTAGGGATTCCAAGCAGGGCAGGCCCTGAGGACACCACTTGACAGGCAGCAAGAGTTATTACGGAGGAAACGAAAGCTAAAGTAAGCAGAGGGCCAGAACCCTTCAAGACATGCCACAAAACACAAAGGTCACGGTAAACATTAACTTAAACATGAATCTGGCCCCTGTGAGGCATTGGCTGCTGGGAACATGGCCTGGGTAGGAGACACGGCCCCCACCCAGGGGGAACCCAGAGTCTGGTAGGGGAGGTAGAGGTTCAGTGACAACCACACAAGTAACTATGTAACAGCAGCACTCGATGAGGCGGAGTGGGAAGGAATGACAGTAAACATAAAGGTGACCATTTCCTTGGTGCTTTAACAATCAGCGTCTCCATGGATTCCCCACAATCCTGCAGGCCGGTCCTGAGATGAGGCCTGAAGGGAAAATTGGAAACTGAGGCACAGAGACGAGCAATTGGTTGTTAAGGTCGCCCCACAGGGTGGAGCGTGGGGGCCATGAGCTCAGGCTGGGTCGAGCGGGGACACATCCTCCCCTGGGCTCAATGGACTGGGGAGGCCAACTGGGACCTGAGGCCGATTGTCCCAGCCCTTAAGCCCACATGCCCTGTCCACCCGCCTGCAGGTGCTCTTCCTACAGTGGCAGGAGACGCGATGCCCCAACGCCAGCTTCATCCTCAATGGGGACGATGACGTCTTTGCACACACAGACAACATGGTCTCCTACCTGCAGGGCCACAACCCTGACCACCACCTCTTTGTGGGGCAGCTCATCCAGTACGTGGGGCCCATCCGGCTCTCCTGGAGCAAGTACTATGTGCCAAAGATCGTGATGGAGGAGGAGCACTACCCCCCCTACTGTGGGGGCGGTGGCTTCCTGCTGTCCCGCTTCACAGCGGCTGCCCTGCGCCTGGCCGCCCCCGCCCTAGACCTCTTCCCCATCGATGACGTCTTCCTGGGCATGTGCCTGCAGCACGCAGGCCTGAAGCCCGCCTCGCACAGCGGCATCCGCACCGCGGGCATCTGGGCCCCCTCTGCGCGTTTGTCCTCCTTCGACCCCTGCTTCTACCGGGAGCTGCTGCTGGTGCACCGCTTCCTGCCGTACGAGATGTGGCTCATGTGGGATGCACTGAGCCAGCCCGACCTCACCTGTGGCAAGCGCAGGCAGGTCTATTGAGGAGGTGTCAGGGCTCCTGTCCCCTCCCCACGCGGGGGGGGGGGGGGGAGGGGGTAACATTTTCTTCCAAAGAGACCTTTGTCCTAGGGCATTGGGAAGTGCCAGGGAGGGTTTGATGAGTGAATAGTTTTGTTTGTTTGCTTTTTTTTTTTTTTTTTGGATATATGTTTTTATTTATTTTAGGGAGAGAGAGAGAAAGGGAGAGGAATGGAGACACATTGATTGGCTGGCTCCTGCATGTCCCCCCTGGGGATTGAGCCCGAAACTCAGCATGTGACCTGACCAGGAATCAAACCGGCGACCTCTTGGTGCAAGGGACAGTGGTCAACTAACTGAGCCACACTGGCCAGGGCTGATTAGTGAATAGTTTTGTCGCAAATTCCTACGCATCCTTCGAGGCTCACCCAGTACTGCTCAGACCAGGTTCATCATCCTGGCAGAAGCACTTCGGCCAGGGTTCCGGCTGCTGCTGCTGCCGCTTCCAGCCCATTTTGAGTCCAAGTCCCACCTCCCAGCCCTAGCCCGTCCTGCTCAGTGGATAGGGTGTCAGCCTATGGACTGAAGGGTCCCAGGTTCAAGTCTAGTCAAGGGCACATGCCTGAATTGCAGGCTCAATCCCCAGTCGGTGTGCAGGAGGCAGCCAATCAATGATTCTCTCTCTCATCATTGATGTTTCTATCTCTCTTCCTCTCCCTTCCTCTAAAAGCAATAAAAAAAAATTAAAAAAAAAAAAAGTCCCACATCCCAGCCCCAACTTTGATCATGGCCTGGCCCCTAAATAGTGGCCAGCCTCTCCTTGGTAGTGAATCTGCAGTGGCTGATTGTGGGTGAATTCTGGCCATGGTTCAGGGCCAATTGGGGATTCCCGAGGTTGCATGCAGCTGAAGGGAGAAGCGCTTTCAGCTAGAGGGAGGGCCTTGGACCCTCAGGTGGTAGGAGGGGTCAGAGAGGCTGCGATGGGACTGCCCCCTCCCTGCCTGTGGTATTAAGTGGAAATAGTGGCCAGAGGAAGGAGGCAGCGGTCTGACTCAGGCTATGAGGATTCCGTCTGGGATCCCGAAGAACTCAGGAAACAGGACTAGGACCAGAGGGGTCTTCACTGGGCTCAAGGCCACACAAACACTCACCCCGGTGCCCTGAGAAGGAGGAGGTTCAGATCCTTGAGTGGCCCAAGCTCTTGGGACCAGGACTGCCCTCCGCCCACGAATGTCTTTCTGATTAGGGAGATCTAAGCAAACTGGTGAACCCCAATCCTGCTGCCCTTGACAGGTGTCTGGCACTTGGGCCTCACAGGCATTGGGGTGGGGGCGGGGCACCTCAGGCAGCACCGGGAGTGCATCCTCAGGGAATAAAATGTTTGGTGAAGATCTGGGTCTTTTTTTTTTTTTTTTTAAGTTATTTATAAGTTCTAACTCAGGTCCATCTACATTTATTTATAAAAAATCTCATTCCAGTAGAATATAGACACCTGCAGGAGTCTCAGTCCTGCTGATCTGACCTTCTCACCCCTGGTCACACACCCACCATGGCTCCCAAGAGCCCTGAGCTGATATACCCCACGTCTGACTCTCGCTCCCAGCTTGGCGACAGGCTCAGGAGAGGAAGGCACGGGCTGAGTCTGCTCCTGTCCGCAAGGGACACTGGGCCCACCTCAGGCTCCTGCTTCTGGCGAGGCCCCTTCACAATCCCACCCAACCTCTCTCCTCCCATGAGGGCTGTGCCTCTGCGGTCCTCTATCCTGCCTTCTCGCCCTTCTTTGAGTATTTACTGTGCACTTGTTGCGAGTTGCACACCTTGCCCTGCACTCTTTCTCCCAGGCCCATGGGAAGGGTCAGCAGGTACAGACCCACCTTATAGCAAGGAAGTTATATCATAGAATCCCCATCTCAGGATGAAGGGAGGATGCAAGAGAGAATGGTCAGAGTTGGATCAATAAATATCCATTGTGACTAACCTAGGGGTGTGTGTGTGTGTGTGTGTGTGTGTGTGTGTACCATTAAGTGGGCACTAAATGACATTAAGGCCCTCCTAGGATTTGAATCCTGCATCTGGCCATTCCCACCTTCTCTGATCTTGGCAAGCAGTCACCTCCCTGGGCCTTAATTTCCCCATTTTTCCTTGTGATGTCTCTTAAGTTGTTGTCAAACTCCTAGAAGTGTTGGTGGGCCTATGGCTGCCATGTGAGGGCCGACCCAGGCCAGTCCCTTTTTCTTGAGAAACTGCAAAAAGCTGCTTTGAATTCTGCAGGAGTTTTATTTATTTATTATTGGGGAGACAGTAAGATGGGGTGTCTCAAGTGCAGAGAGAGTGGTGCCTGGGGCTCCTCGGAGGTGAGAACATTTGGCCCTCAGTGTCTGACATCCCTATAAAATCAAGGATTCTCCAAGCGAGGGCGGTGGGGTGCCCCCCCCCCCGAGTTGACCCCATAGAAGATGGGTGACCAAGGGTAGGTGGTGAGTTCCCTGTCAGGGAATGTAATCAACAATCCCCCAAATATGGGGCTTTATGGTACTGTATGACTTCAGGAGGTCACCAAACCAGAACCTATGGGTCTCTGACTCCCCGAGACCATGCCCTAGGAGGGCTCAGTGGGGACAGAGGGTCAGTAGGTCTTGCCAGGTGCAGCCGCTAAGGCAGCAGTGGCGGGCAGGGTTGGTGGCAGTTGCCCGGCGGCGGTGGTGGTGGTGGTGATGGTGAGAAGCCTGGGGCGGGGGCTGTGGGTCGAGCACCAGCATCTGGCCCTCAGCCACCAGGCCATGGAGGAGATGTCGTCCTTCCAGCCATTGCAGCAGCTCACCTGGGGACAGGGTAGAGTTCAGCATACAGTAAGGTGACCAGATGTTAACATTTGTAAAGCGGGACACCACTGACCGCTTGGCCGCCGAAGACCGTATATTCCCTTCCCGTCCTCCCGCCGTTCCTTAGCTTGTCGTGCATTCTTTCCAAAAATCGGGACTTTTTTAAAACGCCGCAGGACGCAGGACAAATTGTTCAAAATCGGGACGTCTGGTCACCTTAGCATAGATAGGGGACCCCAGAAGACACCCCCACTCTGTGTGCACACCTCTATATGCTCACATCCTGCTAAGTGCCCCCCCATCATGCACACAAATAGTGAGCACTTATTAAGTAACTACTGTATACCGGGCACAGATTTAATCAACCATCCAGGTGTGTACACGCTTGAGCCCCACTCAAGCCCCTTGCAGTGCACGCACACATGTGCCACCTATCACATGGACGCACAGGCACTTCCCAGAGTAGAAGACAGCAGAGGTGGCATGTGACACACTTATGTGCATGGGTGTGCAGACAGTGAGTACACATGGACACAAGCACACCCCTGGATGAGCACACACAAGTACATGCCCTCAAACCCCCTCCCACTGCCCCCACCTGCCATGCGCACCTCTACACACCTGTCTGCATCCATGTCACACAGACACACGCACGCAGAACACACGTGTGTGACACACGTGCGCACAAACCTGTTATGCCCTCTGCACCAGGGCCACGGCTAGGGGAGGAGAGTGAACACTGGTAGTGCCAAAACAATCAAATCATATTTGAATGCAGTGTTTTTTAAAAATCAAAGTTAACAAAAATGCACGCAGATCAAAAGGCTGAAATGGTAGAGCGTCTGAAAGCACTTGCAAGACTCTTCCGCTGGCCTCGCGCCGGTTCCCGCCCAGCGGGGAGAGCATCCTCTGCGGACTTGCACCCGCCAGCAGCCGGCAGGTGGGTCCCGGTCCACCGTGCGCCCTGGCCCCGTGCTCACAAGGGCCCCGCGCCCACCGAGAAACGCGGGAACACAGCCCTGCCTGCCTCACTTACGGTCTCCGCCAGCCACTGGCCGCCCGGTCTCGGGGGACCAGCGCGGGCCCCCACACACTCGCACCAGCGCGCGAACGAAATGGTGGCCACACAGCTTCTCGGGCCCGTCCGCGGTGGGCGCGCGGCCCAGCGTCACGACCAGGGCCGAACTCAGCAGCACCAGCGCCCAGGGGAGCGGGCGGGGGTCCATAGCGGCGGGAAGCGCCTGAGCCCAGCAGGCACCCCTGCTTATAGGGCCCAGCTGGGGGCCTTGGAGGAAGGAGGAGGCATGTGAGCGGACCCAGGGAGAGGGTCAGGGTCAGGGTCAGGGTGAATTCAGCGTGAGTCCCGACGCTGTGTTCTCTGTTGCAATGCTAGTGCCTGACTTCACGAAGCTTTGGTTATGGAGGTAGCCGCCCCAATGATGGATGGGCTTCTCCAAAAAGCGCTGGCCTGCCCAGCAGCGAGATGAAGCCCAGACGGCCTCCCGCCCCGCCTCCCCTCCCCCTTCCCCAGGCTCCTGTTTTAGAGACCTTGGTTGATTCTGACACCTGGCCATTTGGGCCCCTTGCCTTTTCTCTCTCATGCTGTGAATAACCACTCTTACTTAGGCCCCCCCCCCCCATTCTCAATGCCAATAAAGGCAGAACCCCAGACCTGACCCTGTTCTCTCTAACTGCCACTTGGCTGTGTGGCCCCAAGTGTGTTGTGTCATTTTCAGGTCCTAAATAAATAATAAGCCTTTATTTTTTCAGAGATCCTGGATGGCTACTGATGGCATCTTGTACTCATAAGCTCAGGGGCTGGTCCAGCCACGGCAATGGTTAAGTGATTAGCTGAGAGGGACACAAAATGGCAAGGGTCTCTCCCCCTGGACTGCAGACTGAGGGCTCTTTATTATTTATAACTATTTGAAAGGAGTGAAATAGATAAGCTGAGAAATAAGTTCATGGGGTGGGTTGGCGCTCAGCCAGCTGAGACCGGGGATACCTAGTCTTGTTATTAGTGTGCACACAAGGACACTGCGGCTCAGAGAGGGGACCCCACACTTGCCCACGGTCGCAGGAGGCCAGGCCCTGGAGTGGGGGTGCTGGCTTGGTCTGCCTCTCACATGAGTGTCCCCTTGGGCTGGGCAGAGACTGAAGGGCTCAGCACCTACTGGGTGGCACCCTGGTGCCCGGGAGGCCGTAGGACCCTGTTTTACCAAAGCAGGTGGCTCTTCCTGGGCTGCGATCCGTCTTTGTCTCTCTCCCCCCTCCCTCCCTCCCTCTCATTCTCCAGGTCTTTCTGGTATCCTGAGGAGCACACGGGACTAGCTTGGGCCTCCTGATGTCGAACCCCTCCCCACAGCCCAGCTCTTCCAACCGGGCCGTCCCCTCTGACCCACGCAGAACAGCCTGTTCCCTCCACCCCCCCCCAAAGCCTGTAATCAGCTCCCCAGGACAGAGCCGAGGCCAGCAGCTGGGGCTGGGGGAGGGCTTCTGTCCTCCAGGGCCCCCGCCAATGCCCTCCCCTGCTGCCTCTTCCAAGGCCCCCACTGTGCCCTTCAGGGGTTTCTATCCCCCCACCCCTGACTACATTCTCCCCTGATAGTCCCTCCTCAAGGTTCCCCATCACCCAATCCAGCAACAAACCATCCCTTCTACTGAACTCCTTTATTCGGTCAACAAACACCCCAGCCCCCATGGAGCCTCCAGGTCAGAAGAGACCGCTGGACACAGTCGGCACCCCAGCTCTATGGTCAGAAGGAAGTACAGGCCTTGCGGGGTGTGGAGGGAGCACACCGAGGAAGGCTCCAGGGAGGTGATTGACAGCGGGGGTTTGAGAGATGAATGCAAGCTTCCGAGGGAGGCTAAGTGGCAGAAAAACCTTGCAGGCAGGTGAGAAGGTTTGGTGGGGCTTAACCTGCACAAGCCTCCACAAGTTGACTGCACAGCTGAGGAGCCAGCATATGGAACTGGGGCCCAGAGAGGGCAAGGAACTTGCCCACTGTCACACAGCAAGTAAGTGGCTCTCACAAACTCTGTACTCTGCGCCTCCTCACTGTCACCATGATGTTCCCTCTGCCAAGAATGCCTTTCCCTCCCTCAGCTGCCGAAAAGCTCCTGTCAGGCTTTTCAGAGTCATCAATGTGTAACCCTCTGGTCAAGAGAGAAAGGCCCAGGGTACAGGTGGGGCAACAAGCCCTGGGGTGCAGTTAGGGTGGACTGGGACCCCAGCGTCTCCTGGCCCCTCGCAGAGTCCCAGCCACACTTGCTCTCCCAAAAAGTGCATTTCCAACCAGAGCAGCTGCTCTTGTCCTTGGCTTCCTCCAGGGAGAGCAGGATGGGCGACTATGGAAAGCTACACAATGTCCCTGCTGCAAACCAGATGGGAAGACGTCTTCCGAGAAGATGGGGAAACGGGAGGAGCTTAAACGTGGCCCCGCCCCTCTGGGAACCGGGGCTCAGCGGCCCTATAGAGTCCTCTGTCTTGACTTTTTACAAGTTCCAAAGGCCACGAAGCTGCAGTTGCTCCGCAGCCAGGGATGGCCCCAAATGCATGTCGTTTGACTCAGGGGGTCTCCGTGGAGCAGGTGGGCTGGAGAGGAGCAGCCTCCTGCCGAAACTCGCGAGGCCAGTCCATTGAGACAAGAACCCAGAGGTGCGGGAGGTAGAAAAACGAGTGCGCGAGGTTCTCCCTCCCGACAAGCAGGAAAGGTGCATCTCATGCCTCTGGACACTACCCCCGACTTCCACTCCACAGCGCCTCCAGCTGGGGGCCCAGGGTGCTGAAGGAGGGCCGGTCTTGTGGGCTAGGAGCCCAGCACAGCTTCATGAGCTCATGAACCTGGGGGGGGGGCGGGGGGGCGGAAAGGAGACAACAGGGTCACATGGGAGTGGTAGGAAGGACATGACTCTTGTCCTAAAATATACTAGACTCCATCCCTCCCCTGCTGCAAATGCAAATGCTCCCATGGCTCCCTGCGGGTCCTAGAACAAAATCTCACCCTTCCTCTGCCTCCTTCCCTCCTTCCCTGCAACCACATCATTATTTAAATGCACCAAGCTCATTCCTACCTCAGGGCCTTTACAGCTGCCGTATCCCCCACCAAGAAAGCCTCTGCCAGCTCTCCCCATGGATGGGCTCCTCCTCTAGGTATCACCTCCTCCGAGAGGCCCTCCCTGACCACTGCCCCTGTTCATCTCTTTCCCGCCAGAATGGTTTTCTTTCTTTCTTTTTTAAAATATTTGTATCGACTTTAGATTGAGAGGAAGGGAGAGGGAGAAACATCAGTTGGCTGCCTCCTGCACGCTCCCTACTAGGGATCAAGCCTGCAACCCGGGCATGTCCCCTGACCCCGGAACTGAGGCAGCAACCTTTCTATGCACAGGATCTTGCCCAACCAACCCAGCCACACAGGCCAGGGACCCGCCAGAACGTTTTTGTTAGTTTCTGCTGGTTACTGGGAGGACCCTGCTGAGTCCCCAGCAGCAGCACACAGTCGTGGCTCCATATTTGTAGCCCAAACTAATGAGTTTATGAATGACCAACGGCATGGCAGAAACTCTCACAAAAGTCGTGATGATAGCCCTGGTGGGTGTGCCCAATGGTTAGAGTGTTGACCCATGCACCAAAGGGTCGTGGGTTCAATTCCTGGTCAAGGGAGTGTACCTGGGCTGCAGGTTTGATTCCTGCCTCGCTGGGGTGCAAGTATGGGAGGCAACCAATAGATGTGTCTCTCACATTGATGTTTCTCTCTCTCTCTCTCTCTCTCTCTCTCTCTCTCTCTCTCTCTCTCTCTCTTCCTTTTTTTCTCCCTCCCTTCCTTCTACTCTCTCTAAAAATCAATGGAAAAATTTCCTCTGGTGATGACTAACAAAAATAACAAAAAGTTGTGATGATAAACGTGAGTCCCTACGATTTTATTGAGAGATTTTATTGAGAGCCAGCTGTGTGCCGGCCGGGCTCTTCCATCCTGTAAGGCACTGTTATTTCCATTTTGGATTTGGGCAAACTGGCTCTGAAAATGCTCAGCCTCGGGCCGCAGCAGGAGCTCTCAACCCAGAGGCAGAATGGTGGAGAGACTCAGAGGGGCCAGCTGTCTTGCCCAGGTCCCCAGGTGGGAAACCGAGTCAGTTCTTCCAAGCACTCACCTCACCAGGGCAGGCTGGGGGTGCAGGCAGCCTCTGGCCCTCGGCCAGCAGGTCCAGGAGGCGGCAGAGAGCAGGCACATCTCGCTCACATCCCATCATCCGCAGGAACTCCTGGGGCCAGAGGGAACCCAGGTGATGGAGGGGAAGCGGGGAGCGGGTGACCAGGGGGTAAGCCATCCTGAAGGGCGGAAGGGCTCACTCCTGGTGGGGGTCGGGGAGGGGTCCTCTGTGGTGCAGGGGGCTGCCTGCGGGGAGGCTGTCCGCCATGGCGAGGGGGCGGGAGGAGGAGGGTGCGAGGGGCTCAGGACGCTGACTCACAGCCGAGGGGCTGCAGCTCTTGTCGCTGTAGGTGAACAGCTCGTACAGAACAACCCCGAAGCTCCAGACATCGGACTGGCGCGAGAAGATGTTGTCCGAGAGGGACTCCGGGGCGTACCTGGGGGGGACAGGGCGGCCTTGGGGTGCGAGTGCGGGCGGAGGGCAGGGAAGCAGCACCGGGCTGGGGCAGCTGTCAGGCAGGGGGTCTAACAGAAGGCAGGCTCCCGCTCCAGGGTCTCAGTACCCCTGATTGTGGGATGGAGCTGAATCTGTGGCCAACCAGGGCGGGACCTGGGGGCGGGATGGGGATGGGGGTGTCATCTCTGTGGCCTGTAGTTGTGGGAACCGGGGGGGCCAGGGCTGGAGGGCGGGGGCGGGCGAGGGGGCGTCCAGGACTGTAAGGAGAAGGGGCCTGATGGGAACAATGGAAGGCAAGGGCCAGGATGGTGGAGAGGAGGCGCAGGGGACCAGGGCGGGGCTCAGGGTGCAGCTGCAGCTGTGGGCGGGCCCCGTGCGCCGGGAGGAGGGGCGTGGCCTGGGAGGGAAAGGCCCGAGAGGGGCGGGGGGAGCGGCGGCTTGAAGCGGGGTTTCCCACCAGAAGATGGGGCTTTGGCCCGGTTCCCGGACCACGTAATAGTCTTTGTCCAGTGGCAGCAGCTTGGCAAGGCCGAAGTCAGCGATCTTGACGTGCGTCTCACTCTCCACCAGGATGTTCCGCGCTGCCAGGTCGCGGTGCACGCAGCGGCGGGAGCCCAGGTACTCCATGCCCTGCAGGCGGACATGGGGTCCAGGCCCCGGGGTGACTCAGCAGGGGCCCCGAGCCTGACCCTAACCCCACCTCTGCCCCATCCTACACTCCAGTCCTGACCTTAGCCCGAGCTCAACCCACCTCCAGCTAGACCCGGACCCCAAACATCAACCTTCAGCTTTGCCCAGACTCCCACCCCCACCCCAAGGCTAGGCAGCTCGGCCGCACCTTGCAGATCTGCGAGGCGTAGAGGAGGAGGCGGCCAGCATCTAGGCGCGCCCGGTGCCGCTGCAGGAAGTCGCGCAGGCAGCCGCTGGGCAGGTATTCCATGACCAGCCGCAGGCTCTGGCGGCCTAGGAGGCAGGAGGGCTCAGCTCCTGTCTACTCCCTCCCCCACGCTTCCTCCTGTCCAAGTGGGACCCTGGGTTCTTCCTGGACTCTATTGCTTTCCATAAACTGGGGGCCGGATGCACAAAATTGGGCCCTTGCAGACCAGGCTTGGTCCTGATGGTCTAATTAGCATATTACACTTTTATTATTACAGATGGGAAGTCAACAACACTTACTGCTGATGTCTCTTAAGTACTTTCTACCATATATACTGATTCATGGACACCTCAGAGTGACCCATTTTTCAGGCGGGAATACTGAAACTCAGAAAAGTCACCCGTCCGTGGTCAGCCCTTAGGACAGGGCTGGAAGTGAGAGCGCAGAATAAAGAACAGTGTCCACGGCGCCTACTGGTGTTTGCAGACTACCCCAAAGTGGCACTGAGGGTGATGAGGAAGCGGGGTGTAAAGAGTAGCCATGGGGCGGGGGTGCACCTGGGCCATAGCTGACACCGCGGTACTTGACAATGAAGTCGCTGTGTAGGGCTTTGAGGATCTGGATCTCCCGCTGGAAGTGCCTCTGCTGGTCCGGCCCGCTGTGCTGCAGCTGCTTCACAGCCACTAGGGCACCTGTGTTGTCTCCCAGTGGGTCGTAGCGGCACAGCTCCACGCTGCCAAAGTTGCCCTGAGGGAGGGCAGGGTTGGTGTCCATGTGCCTGGGTGCCACCCCGCCGTCCCCAGCCCAGCCCACCTCACCTTGCCTAGCTGTGAAATGTACTTGAGGTGTCTCTCCTCAAAGATGGTAGGGTCCTGGCAGGCATAGAGCTGGGCGCCATTCCACAGCCCATCATGGGGCGCCAGGGCGCCAGGTGAGGGGTCCGAGAGGAGCTCATAATCTGGGGGCCACAGACAGTGAGTGGTCTGAAACTGATCTGCTATGTGACCTCCATCTGCATGGCAGACCCTTTCTGTGCCCATGGCCACCGCAAGCCAGAGGGTACCTTGTGGGGCTGAAGTGGTGCCCTCTGGGCCCCGGGCAGGTCCCTCAGGCAGGGCACACGCTGTGCAACAACAGTGACTATGGGATTGAAGGGCCTTTCCAGACTCCGCTGCTGTGAGCTGTGGTCACATGATCGAGCTCAGACTGATAGGGGAGCTGCACTCTGTACCCCTTCGGGCCTGGCACATGGAAACCTAGAATGGGACCCTCCACACTCTTTTTCTTCACTACAGAGGGTCCAACATCCGAGACCTGGGGCCCTGGGATGGGTGGAGCCACCAAAGAAGAGGTGCCTGTGGACCTGGACCCCCTCATTGAATGAGAGATAAACACCCATCACGTTCAGCCTGGAGCTCAGGTGCCTGTTACAGCTGCTACCACACTGACCATTACAGCTGACTGTTACAGGACCACTACTCCAGTCTTTCCAGGCAGCACTGGGCCCAATACCACACGCAGTCCCGCCCAGCCTGCGGCCCAGGCAGCACCTGATGTAATGAGGTTGTTCAGGTCACGGATGACAGCGCGAAAGGAGGGCCTGTGGCCTGGCTCATAGGCCATGCACTGTTGGATCAGCAGGGCCAGCTCCATCCACTTAGGGGCAGGCAGCTGCTGCCGGTCCTCATAAAACTGGAGCTTCTGAGGACGGAAGGAGGAGCTAGTCACCCTGGTGCCCCCTCAGGAGGCCTTCCCAGACCCGCTCATCCTCCCCAAGCGGTCAAAGGGGAGCTCTGACCTTGGCGGGCTCCAGGGTACTGATGGGCATTGTGACACCGCTGAACACCTCCCAGACTGTAGCGCCGAAGCCCCACTTGTCAGCTTCCAAGCTGAGTGTCCGGGCCTCCTGGAGACATTCGGGGGCCACCCAGGGGATCCTGTCAGTGAGCACTGTGGGGGCAGAGGTGGCATCGAGGGTCACTTCCTTGCCCCACGAGGCCCCTCCGGCCTCCAGCCCTGTACACTTACTCTCCAGGCTTAGCACAGTGGGACTGACACCAGGGTCACTCAGCTTGATGAAGGGCGGGCTCCCGTCAGCCCCCTCTCGAGCCAGGAGCACCTTCCGAGCCGAGACGTTGCCATGCGGGAGGCCCTTGTCCTCCTAAGTGGGCCGTGCGTAACGGAATGCCAGGGAGGGTTTGATGCGTGAATATGCTGGCTGCTGACTGCTACACGTCCTGCAAAGCCCACCTGGATCTGCTCAGACCACACTCTAGAATCTCCCCTAGAATACTGGCAGCCTGACTGGCCTCCTCTAGTCCACCCCCTATTACCTGACGATGGCCCCCCCCCTCAATACTGCTCTCCCACCCTGTGGCTGGCTCCCCATTGGCTTCAGGATAAAGTCAAAGGTCAGGTCCTCAGCCCGGCGTTCAAGGCCTTTTGAAGTCCAGTCCTTGTGCATTCTTCCCACGAGCTCTCACACCTCCCTCCCCACCCGCCTCCTCCCTCTCCCCCCCGCCTCTGGTCTCCTGCCAAGTGAACGAGATGATGCACCCGACATGAAACACCCCCTCTTCGCGGCAAGGCCTTTGCCCAGGCTGTCCTCTCAGCCAGACATGCCCTCCTTGCTTTCCCCTCGTGATGAACTCCTTATCCAGCCTCATGGCTCACGACTCCCCGATATCCACAGCTGACCAGCCGTTCCCTTCCTCTGCTCTTACCTCTCTGAGCCTGTGCCCATGCTTTGCCAAACTGCTCTCCATACAACAGAGCCCACCCTCAACTCGCCCTCCTCCCCGGGAAGGGAGGACGGGGCAGGAGAGGAGCGCTCACCAGGTAGTTGAGGGCACAGGCCAGCTGTTTGACCACCTGAAGCTTCCAGCTGGCTGGCACCAAATGGCCGCACTTGCGAAGGTATGTGTCCAGTGCTCCCAGGCGTACAAATTCCTGCACCATGATGCCTGGTGGCAGCACAGGGAAGGGCAGGGTTGGGAGGCAGGTCTGCATCGTGTGCCACAGGCTCCGCCTCAGAGTCACTACACTCTGCTCTGAGCGTTCCTCCCCTGCTCCTCCATCCCGACCCTACTCACCTCTCCACCTCCCCTCCCCCATCTCAGCACTCTCTGCCTGAAATGCCTGGAAGGTTCTGAGCTCTCTCTGTATCTCACATCCAGCCCTTTGCCTACGGCGTGTCTTCTGCCCAAAACACCCCTCTTCTCTCTCTTCCCGAATTCCTGCTGATCCTTGCCGCCCCAGAACCATTGCCTGATCTCCAAGCCGTGTCAGCCGTCTCTAGCCACCCCGGGCGCCCTGCGCTGTTCCCATTGCACACGGTGATCTGTCACTTGCCAGCCTGTCAGGTTCTTATGCTGCCGCGGAGAGGTTCAGTGAGGCGGTGGGGGGTGGGGGGACGGGGTGTCTCTTACTGTCTCCGGCCATGCACACGCCATGAAGCAACACGAGATGCTGGTATGACACTTGGCTCATCAAACTCGCTGCTTCCAGGAATGACTGGGTTAGGAGGGAGAGAAGATGCATGGGTTCCTCTCACTCCAAGATCCAACCAGAGACCCCAAACTTGCAGCTCACAAACCCGCCTTAGGAGGAGGCTTGGCCCCAACATTTTCTGGGCCTGGGACCCCCTATGAGTGGACACCGCACTCCATATCTTAATTTTCTGATGGCGGCTAGAAGTGGGCACTGTAGTCTACCTCGAGTCTCTCACAGGTAAGTGGGAGATTTGGGGGCTAAGCAAGGCCTACCCCTCTGATGCCTCCATCGACACCACGCCCTTCCTTTGCACACTCCTCTGTAGCCCACTGGCCTCCTCACTGTCCCTCCAGTGTGCCGTGCTCAGTCCTGCCTCGGGGCCCGTGTCCTGGCTCGTGGACTCTTTCCGTTTGCACCGGCGTCCCCCACCTCTTCTGTACTTCCTCACTGGGAGAGGCTGTGGCTACATTTCTGTGTTTTAAAATGCCTCTGACTCCATGAGCCTCTCTCAGCCAGCCCTGACCCCAAAGGCCTGGCCCCCACCCGCTCACCTCCATGCAGTGCTTATGTTTAGCATCCAACACTTTGAGCAGCACCTCCGTCTTCCGAGGCTCCCCATCCACAGTCTCGTGGCGACAGCCCCGGTAAATCTTGGTGAAGGATCCATGGCCCAGGTTCTCACACTGGAGGGTGAGGAGGGAACAACAGGAGAGCCCAGTAAGGGCATTCCTGTGGGATTCCGGCCCCCCTCTCCGGCCTGAGCAAGGCACAGGCACTGGTCCCATTTTACAGATGATGAAGCAGGAGCACAGAGAGGTTACATCACATGCCTGAGGTCACACAGCAGAGGCGGATGCAGACCAGGTCTCTGGACTCCAGTGGAGGTCCCCATCCACCCCCGTTTCCTGAGGCTCCTTACCCACTCCAGGCTGTCCGCAGCGATCTTGTGAAATGTCATCTGACTCAGCTGGCATCCCGAGTGGGGCTGAACAGGGGATGATGTGGGTGGGCTGCAACCTCTCCGGACCACAATCAGGTTGGACTTTTCTACGAGGAGGGGGTGGAGAGAGGAAGCCAGAGGTCAGAGGTAAAAGGCCCTCAAAGGTTTGCTCACTTCCTGTCTCAGATTGGAGTCACCCCAGGAAGCTGGCCCTGAGATGAGGACTCTAGGGCGCATGGTTCACTTGAAAGGAGACTCCAGGTAGCCCCTAGGTGAGGGGTTGGGGAGTGAAACAGTGAGGGAAGGGGCCCTTCAGGGGGTGCCAATGAGCAACCAGCACTATGGTCAACCTGGTCTCAGGACTGCCGGGGGCTCTGGGAGACTCAGCACTCACACCACATCCCAGGGGTTTGTCTGAGAGTGAAATTCACCCAGAGGGAAGGGTAAAAGATGAAGACAGACTAATTGCTGGTGACTTCCCTCCATCAGATTCTGGATTCAGCCGTGCCTGAGGCAGTAATCTATCCCACAAGCCAAAAAATCGACTTTTCTTCCCTAAACCACTTTGCATTTCCTGCCACTTGCCACACAAGAGCTGTGACAAACAGAAGAGCAGGGCCCCAGATCGACGCCTCAGCTCAAGGGCGAGGGCGGGCTCACCTTTGGGTCTAGGGGTGCAGCAGAAGGTGAGGTTCAGAGCAACTCCGTCTACATGCAGCCCACCATCCCAGCAGGCCTCCAGGAGCTCTCGGAGGCTGCTATGGGGCCGGCCAAGGCCAGCCAGGGAGAAGGTGCCTGTGGGGTCGCGCCGGATGAGGCAGCCCTTGTAATCGGGGCCCAGCGGGGTCTGCAAGGAGGAGTGGTCTCTGAGTGGGGAGTAGGCCGCACCCCTCTTCCTTGAGCACCACGGGCTCATTTCGATCTCCCAAGTCTTTGCACAAGCTGGTTCCCTCCACTGGGAATGTCTTTCCCTTCCCTTCTTCAGGAAGCAAATGCTCATACATCTTTCAGGTCTCAACTCAAATCTCACCTCCTCCAGGAAGCCCTCCCTGACCTCCTGGCTCCTAGTAGTGGACTAACCTGGACACACACAGTGAGGAGGAAGCTGTCGAAATCCTGGGGGCTGCGGCGGAGAACGTAGGAGCCAGGAAGGGAGCCTCCTGTCTTGAGCTTGTTGATGGCAAAATCCAGGCTTGGGGAAAGGTGGGAGGGAATCAAGATCGAGAGACAAAGAGATGGAAGCAGAGGAACCAAGCCAGGCCTGGGTTCTAGCTCTGGTCTCTCTGAGGCCTTGGGATCCTCACCAGCTAACATTCTTTCCCTCCCTTGTATGTAAAATGGGCCACATGATGGGTTTCTGCCTAGGAGATTAACCTCCAGGCCTCAGAGGGAGGGACATGGTCGCTGGGGCCGCAAAAAGGAAACCCCAGCCTCTCTGAGTGCTGACTATGCAGCAGTCGCTGTCCAGCACTTGACCCCTCGTCCAGGGCTCCTGGAAGGGGAGGACATGGACGCACCGAGAAGGGGAGTGACCAGGGTTTGGACCCGGGTGGAACGGGCTAGGAGGGCAGGTATGGAAGGCCGGTCCTTACGTGATGGGGCCATGGCACTGCTGGGCCACCTCCTCCAGCAGCCGCGGCGGCGCCACCTCCTTGCAGAAGTAGTGCTGGGAGTCCGTGGTCAGTCGGAAGTAGCCGTCCACGAGCGCCACGAAGGACAAGGAAGCGGGCAGCCCCAGGAACTCAGCCTCCTGCGAGGGGCCGAGGGGCCGAGGGGCCGAGGGCCGTGTTAGCGCCTGTGGTGGTCCCCGCCCGCTCTCGGGAGAGGAGGGGCGCCCAGCACCCACCAGGATCTGGTTGTCTGTCCTGGTGATGGTGACCAGGCGATGCTCCCCAGCTGGGCCAAGGCGCGGGGCCTGCTTGATGCTGATGTCCACGATTTCTGGAAAGTCGCAGAAAGGCTGGAAGACCTGGCAGGGAGGCGGGGGCCTGAAGGCGGGAGTCCGCTTTCTCGGAGCCCCCGAACGCTCTTGGAAGCCTGAACCCCACCAACCCACACGATGAACCCCGCAGCTCTCAGTCTGGCCCAGTCCATTCCTTTCCCACCTCGCCCCTGCCAAGCCCCCTCGGCTATTAATCACACCCCTCTCGACCCCTCCCCTGCCCAT
>PVJC01030036.1:0-21466 GCA_004026665.1 Murina feae | reverse complement strand
TCATGGTACAGTGGTTGAGGTTTCAGATGGACAGCCAGGAGGCTTACATTTTGTCACAAACTAGTTTCACTTTGGGAAAGTCATAAATCATTTCGCCAATATAAAAATGGAAATTTAAAGTGACAGCCATTTGTCACAGGTAAATTTAGTAAACCAAATGACAATCTATACATACCTCTAAAGCCAATCTATATAAGCTCTAAAGCCAGTGCTGGGATTTTGCTTTTGATACCATCACTCTTGATCAGGCATATCTTTAAGTGAAATAAAGAGAAATTCACTCAAGCTAATTTATGTAGATGGGCCCAGGGCATCAGAGTTATAGTAGTATCTCATAAAACCCAAGTGTAGAAAATACAGACAAGCATCAAGAAAGACTAAGCATCATAGAAGAAGAAGAAGAAAATCTGATTGACCTGTGCCAGTTTTTGGATTCAACTAGTGATTGAAACCACTTTAGCAAGAGAGGTTGAAAGTCACATTGCAAATGTGTGATTTTAGGAGCCATACTTGCTCACTGCCTATTCTCCCTTTAAATAAACTCTATTCAGGACATTCAGTCTTTCAGAGCTCAACTCCTGCATAATATTTAAAGCACCTCATATACCCTTAAAATATGCACAAAGTTTGTTTTAAAAACACTTCTTTTAATCCAATATATGTGCATTGTACAAAAGAAATAATAAAAATGCAGTAAAATTAAGGGGGAAAGCACCTTAATCCATCACTCAGATACAGAAATCATCTTTTGTAGTTTTAATTGTTATAGGTATTTATAAGCAAACAAACACACAAAAAAGCCACTACAGAAGAAATAATACTACTTTATTCTGAACTCTCTAATTTCTATTTTCACTGAATTGTGCTGGCATCAATGCCTGCTAATGAAATGCATCTGTATAAATCTCCAGATCAATAAGACTCAGGATATACAAGCATGATATTTTAAAGCACCCATCTCTAGCGTCTCCACCTGAAAAGAGATGGACACAGATATTAAAATGGAGACCTGGTAAGCTTTTTTTCCCTCTTAAATAATATTAAACCTGCAGAGCACTGACTCATTCAGATTATGGTAGCTATTCTCATTGGTGTGACTACAAATGTTTACGTAAATATTTATGTTTCTGGTTTACATTTATTTGAGACAGGCTAAACCTTTTTCTTCCTGTGGCATAGGAAGCTCCACATTTCACTCATCATTACATTTCTTAAAGGAGGGAGAAATGGAGCCAAAAATGGCAGGAATCAAACAATAAAGAAAAAAAAAGTTTGTAACTGGAAGTGATAAGAAAATATAGCAATGAGTATGGCGTTCTCAGTTTCCCCTTAGTGATAATTAGATTCTACATCAAGGTTTTTGTTGGACTTCATATTTTTTAAGAAAAATTATGAGACAGAAGAGGTCAGCAAAATATATTTCCTGTTACTAACATTATGCTACTATTCAGCTGAGATTACTCACTCTGACTCTTCTCCCCTCTTCTCCCTTCACCCCTCTTCCACCTCCCTTCTTTGTATATGCCTAAACTACTTGGGGGAAATTATTTACAGTTTCCCAGTAAAGAAAAGAATTCTAAAACCTCTGGATTATAGAAGTTATTTCCTATGGCAGCAAGAGGTTATGTTTTCCTTTAATTGCGCATAACAAAATCCCTAGAAACAATGCTTTGTAGGGAAAGCCATTTTCAAGATGTAAGGAAAAGGGTTCAAGGTAAGAGTACAAGATGTATGCCAACGCTGCCAAAATTGGTGCTCATAGTTGAGAACAAAGAATAACATTTTGAAAGTGGGTCCTATTTCTATACCCTTTGATAAAAGTATTAATAAAATACTCTTACTGTGGTTCTAAGAGAATGGATCACATTTCAGCTTTTATGATATTTTTTTTCTCTCCTTTAGAATAGCCTAATTGCTGTGTTTGGAAAAATAAGCAGTTGATTCCAATTAGGTGATGTGGGTTCTACCTCTGGCTTTGCTACCTAAATTAGTGCAGTCTGAATAAAGATCAAGTCTCTAGCCCTAACTGGTTTGGCTCAGTGGATAGAGCATTGGCCTGAGGACTGCAGAGTCCTGGGTTCAATTCTAGTCAAGGGCACATGCCCAGGTTGCAGGATCAAGCACCAGTAGGGGTCGTGCAGGAGGCAGCCAATCAATGATTCTCTTTCATCATTGATGTTTCTCTCTCTCTCTCCCTCTCTCTTCCTCTCTAAAACCAGGTTTCTAGGCTTCATTCTCCTCCCAGGCAGAGTGATGAGGGCATCTGCTGCAGTGAGGCCTGGACTGAATTCCCTAAGGGACTAGAAGCACAACCCCTCCAAAGGCTGTTCTGTGCTTTGTAACTGTTGAATCAGACTAAACATGTCTGTCTCCTTCATTGTTATCTTTATCCCAAATGTTGACCTTGCTTCCTTCTTCAAAGAGATAATTGGGCTTTCAATTTCAATCCTGAAGTCACTACCCCCATGTGTATAGCTTGCTATATTGTTGCAGAAAGACCAAAAAACTAAGCAATGCTTTGAAGAGTGGAGAAATCACAGTTTTAATAACACGCGCAAACTCTGGGGTGTCCTAAATCCCAAATCCAGAGTGCCCGCAACACGCAAAAACCTTGCTTATAACTGCCCCTTGAGTTCATTGATTTGCAAATATACTCCTTCCCCCCACAAGGCCCTGAAGGAAGTATTCGGTTCATCTACCCTTCCCTCAGGTGTGCTTAGGTTTGGGCTCAGAACAAAGCCCTCTGCCCTACCACAGGACAGGGCTTTGTTTAGTTTAATGGCCTAACATTCCTTACAAAACCAGTCTTCCTCCTCAATATACTGCATCTGTTCTAACCTCCTTCCCAGAGAAACACTGAGCACTCTCTTCTGGTTCAAAGGCAACTGTTCAACTCCTGCTCTTTAAATCTTATCAGTAATTTTGCCCTTTCTCTTCTGTGCCTCTCTGGTCTCTTCCTAAGCATTTCCTAACTCACTGACTTCTTTCCTCCAGGCTGTAAACAAGCTTAAATTCTCTTCCCTTTTAAAAACAAAACTCAACAAACAAGAACTGCCTATTTCAACTCTGTCCATCATTACTTCCCTGTCTAGTATTAGTAGCCTCTTGAAAAAAAGGAACCTATATTTTCTTTTATTTTACCTCACCATTCAATGTTATGCTAACATATCTGTACATGTATTTTTATAGCAAAAATGCACTGGAGAAGACTTCAGATAATCTTCCACAATTCTTTTTGTTTTTATGGCATTTGACATTACTGATCATTCTTTCATTTCCAAAAACTCTTCTTTTAGGTTCTGTGACATACTTTGTGTTCCCCTTTTTCTCTTACCATACCTCTGCCTGAGACCTATAGAGAAATGTGCCTGAAGGCTGGTCAACCTTAATTGCTCTGAATGGCCAGAGCTATTCACTCATCCTTTAGATGGAGACATTGATAGTTAAAGCAACCCTCCACCTGTTACTCAAATGTAAATTCTTGTTGCCCATTTGTTGTTGGAATTTCCTGCCTAAAAGATATGGTTGTTTTCCCATTGCCTTAATAAAAGCTTTGAGCAAGGCCAGAGCAGTGGGCAGTCTTTCCAACAGGTAGACTCCATGCCTGCCCGCCCCCCCAAGTTCCAAATTAATTCCTTCTCTCTCTCTTCATTTTGTGTGTGGCCTCCTCCAGAACCTGAACTCTGAAAGGGAACCCTGAGCCACGCAGGATGTGTCAGGGGCTCCCACATACCTCCTCTCTATTTGTTTCCAGTACTTATTCTTCCCATTCCTTAGAGGTCGATGTTCTTAAAATAGTGCTTTTCAAACTTGAATCTGCTTAGGGTTTGATAAAATGAAGATTTGGGTTCAGGAAGTCTGTGGTGGAATTCAGAGTTCTAGATTTCTTTTTTTTTTAATTTTTATTGAATTTATTGAATATTTCTCATAACCTCCAGGTGATGGTTATTTTCTGGTTCAGGGACCACATTTTGAGTAGCAATACCCTCAAAGTGGGGGAAGGACTTTTGTCATCTGCAGACCACAGTGATTATAGGAGTGCTGTTATTCTCAGCTCAGCCAGCAGTGAGATGGGGCCTGGGACAGCTAGAGTCAGGCTTGGTGGCTCTGTGACTCATCAGGCATGTTTGTTTATCCCAGGTGGGATGAAATATCCATATATGCTTACGTGTAAAAAAAAAATGTCGGAAAGCTCTGCCACATAATTTTAGTCATCCAGTCTCATCCATTCCCAAGTCTTGTCCTCCCACGTCTATGTTGAAGTTTTCCATTAACTATATATCTCTTCGGCATCACCTTCCCTACACATATCTAGAACTTACGATACTTTTCTACATGGTTGTTCGTCTTCCTTTATGTCCTATTCTTATCATGATCCTAATGTTGACCCAGTTGCTAAAGGTATAAATATGCCCTAGACAATTCTCTCATTTTTTTTCTCACCTCCAAGTAAGAAGATACGTTGTGAGTTTGTTTCGTGTTATTTCTCATATCTACTCCCTTCTCTCTAGTTTTGGGATGTCCTGTTGTGTTGACTATGCACTCCTTTCCCTGGTGCCTGTTTTGTCCCTCCCCACTGTCAACATACTTTCTTTTAAGCTCCCCATATTACTTCTTTAGTGATATTTCTTTTTTAAAAAACATATTTTTATTGATTTCATAGAGGAAGGAGAGGGAGAGATAAGCACATCAATGATGAGAGAAATCATTGATCAGCTGCCTCCTGTACACACTCTACTGGAGATCAGGCTCACAATCCAGACATGTGCCCCGACTGGGAATCTAACCATGACCTCCTGGTTCATAGGTCAATGCTCAACCACTGAGCCATGCCAGCTAGGCTTTAGTGCTATTTCTGAAACATTATCTGCTCATGCTCTTTTCCTATTGAGAACAGTTCCCTTTTGCTGCAGTTAGACTTCCATAGCATGGACTACAGTATATGACCTAGAGCTACCGGTTCTCCCTCTGAAAGCACTGCCAAGAAGTTGTACTTGACACTTCTGTTTACCGCCTAGTGGCCAGAATTTGGCCACATGGGAACACAATGCTGCCAGGAAACTGGGAAACCTTTAACTCTTAGAAGTGCCTTTAAGGAGAAACTTGTTCTCTTTTCTGATGACTGGAAGGCAGCTGTGCTGATGAGAATTTGAGCATCTGTCTTGGATGACCACACTAAGGGTGGCAACATAATAAGATGAAAGAACTGGCACCCTGGCTGGGTAGCTCAGTTGGTTAGAGTGTCATTCCCATATGACAAGGTTGTGGGTTTGAGCTCCACCCAGTCAACCAATGAATGCATAAACAAATGGAACAAAAAAATATTGATGGTTCTCTCTCTCTCTCCCCCCCCCACCCCCCTTAAATAAAAATGGAGTGGTAAACTTCCAGACTTGGTCTGTTTATTTTCATTGCCTTTCTTTCTTTCTCTTTCTCTCTTTCTCTCCTTCTTTCTTTCTTTCTTTCTTTCTTTCTTTCTTTCTTTCTTTCTTTCTTTCTTTCTTTCTTTCTTTCTTTCTTTCTGAAAGTAAATCTTTCTTAAACCAATATGATTGTGTACTTTCTGTCACTTACAAATAAACCTAATCTGAACTAACACAGCAATAAAGGGTTAGTCTGTTCATCTATTTATTTCCCTGACACACAATACCTCACACATCTACCACTATAATGGATTTTAGGGGAGGAAATAGAATTTTGGATTAAGGTCTAGTAATATTAAAGGAAGTGGAAATTTTAGCTATAATGCTAAGTATATACTTTTGGTTAAATAGAGATGATCACATTTCTGACTGTTATAAAAAAGTATGCTCCGTGCATGGATACTACTCTACACATTACATTTCTTAAGTAGCATATTAAATGCAGTCACTCAGTCTATAGAAAAGCCATTCAGCCCTTCAAAGGCAAAACTGAGATGTGCCTCTGAGTCTTCTTTCTCCAAAATCCTTCTAGTTTCCTCATGTGTACACAAATCCATGCACAGAGAAGGCAGAATGCAAGAAAAGCTAATTTAGAAAACATTTTAAACACACAGCTGTTTCCCATAGAGGTATAAATCTCATCTTATTTTTACCACTGTATTTTTAAGTTGAATTTTTATTTATTTTAGAAATTTAATTTTTTTCCATATCAATACATCTTTCTTTGCTGTAATTAACATATATAACTGTAGCTATAAACACCGAGAATGCTATGCACTTTGGCCTTTTAAAGTAGGGCACAATTTTAAGTTCACATGCTATTATTTAGGTGACAATATTTTGGCTCACAGAAAACCCAATTCTTTGCTATTCTCTCAAGAGGTCTGCATCTGAGGTCTGCATCAGAGTCAGTGTCTTGGGTGGTTCTCACTTTAAGATTTGTAGGAAGGGGGAGGGATGGAGGACTTCACAATCTTTTTTAAGATCATTACAAAGAAACAACCTAAAGTGGAAAGGAGATTTCTAATAGTTTTAGCCACATAATCCTTTGTTAACTCTATTCTTTCCAGTAAATAAGACAAGAGGCAAGTTAAAGATACAGGCAATTATTCATTCTTAATAGGCAGTGGGATATGTTATACAAAGTTGGGTCCTTTCATGTTTTAATAGACTAGAGGTAAGTCTGTTCTTAAAAAGGAAAGATTTAAGAACTGGTGGAAAATTTCATCAATGCTTTTTAGGGTGTTTTATCATTTAATAAAAAATAATTTATAGAAATATATTGTTCATAAGTTTGGGAAAGTCAACATTTGATTACAGAAGGTCCTTGGGTTACATCAGAGATCCATTCCTATGGCGCCATGTAACGCGATTTTCCTCGTAATTAAGAACCCACCCACTTAAGCACCCATGTCACTCACATGGAGCATATACACAGCAGTAATGAAGTGAAACAGTAAAAAAAAAAAAATAAAAGAAAAGAAAGATAGATAACAATTCCTGAACTTTACTTGTAGTAAATAAATAATAAAAAACATAAAGCACATATGTACATATGTCAAAATGATGGAAGTTTTTTTTATATATAAATAAATGGGAGATGGCAACGTCACCATGAAACAACATATGTTGAGTCCCATGTAACCCGTGTACTGTCTGTACATATGCCATTCTTCTTTCCCTTGTCAGAAATGTAATAGTTTCTTTATAAAACTATGTCTTCTTTTCTTGGTTTTTTGTTTTATTTAATATATAAATACTTAAGTTCCAGTCCTCAAATTTCCAATACCCAGAAAAAAAAACACATATTTAAATTATTCCTAGGTGTGTACCTTTGACCAAAATGAACAAAAATATGTATATTGACATTAGCAGAACAAGTGAATATAAAGGAGCTCATTTGAATATTTTTCCCTTCATATCAGCTAATGCCAATGAACCATTTTGTTTCTAAATAGAAGAACCTATTATTTTCATAAACATTGGCTGATTTTTTTCTAACACCCTACAATAGTCACATACATTTTTCCTAGGAAGTTAGTCCTAAAACCACATAAATCATCGTTTATTAGAGAAAAGACAAAATCGTGGGGTCCCATGGTAGAAATGTCACTGTGAAATCTTCTGTAGCCCCCATTTCACATGGAAACTGGCCTGTTCCTCTAACAGTTTTTCCTGCCTGAAAGGCTCTTCCCTCTCTTCTGCCCATTCCAATCCCCTCAACTATTGCAGGTCTGTTTCAATTCCCTTCTTCCTTATAAAGAATATATACTCCTTTCCATTCCTAAAAATGTTTCTTTTCTCAATATTTATAATTGTTACTATTGTGGGTAGTTATTCATGACTACATTTTTTTCAAAATTGCCAGCAAAAAGAAGAAAATTATTCAACCACCCTTCATTGTCTCTTGTGCCTAAAACATAAATGTATGTAAATAAACAGAATAAAAGACAAAAATAAATATTCAGTGATATTCAGTAGTTCTCAGTTTAGCTAGGGAATTGAACATGTGTCAGTGATTATGATCCCAGAACTGTGATAGGTGCTGTAATAGGAATTCATATACTGTATTATGCTTTGAGAATGTGCATTACTTATTTAATTATTATTTAGGATGGTCATTTGATTATATCTTCTCTTTCTAGCGAAGTGATCTTATAAAAATTAGGTAATTAAAATTATGTATTGATTTAAAGGTGTAGTTTTATATGTGAATATATTTGATATATACATTTAATAGTTTCTCACACACTACCTGGAATGTAGTCATTTTTCTAGAGAGATTCAGGTAGAATGCCACAGGCATTCTGAAAGTGGACCATTCAAGCTTCATACATGGAGCAGCTACATGGAAAAGGTTATCAGCTCAGCCGGAACCGGTTTGGCTCAGTGGCTAGAGCGTCGGACTGTGGACTGAAGAGTCCTGGGTTCGATTCCGGGCAAGGGCATGTACCTTGGTTGTGGGCACATCCCCAGTGGGAGGTGTGCAGGAGGCAGCTGATCGATGTGTCTCTCTCATCGATGTTTCTGACTTTCTATCTCTCTCCCTTCCTCTCTGTAAAAAATCAATAAAATATATTAAAAAAAAGAAAAGAAAAAAAAAAGAAAAGGTTATCAGCTCAAATCATGCTCAAATAAACACACTTTCCACAAGCAGAATGATAATTTTAAGTGGAGATTAAAACATTAAAAAATAACAATGATAAAATATACAAATAAAATATTTGGGTATACATACATTTATATGAATTTCACTTTGGACAGGAGAAAATAGAATAATGTTTTAGTTTTGATTTGATGAAAAATGTTTGCTAAATATTTTCCACTTGAGGTAAAGAAGTCCTTATTGTTGGAACATTTTTTCTTTTTTTAGAGAGAGTAAAAGAGAGAAGGAGAGACAGAGAGAGAAACATTGATGTTACATTGATTGGTTGCCTCCTGCACGTGCTTGATCAGGGCCAGGGATGGAGCCTGCAACCTAGGTGTGCACCTTTTTACCAGAGTCGAATCCTGGGCCCTTCGGTCTGTAGGCTGATGCTCTATCCACTGAGCCAAACAGGCTAGTGTTGGTGGAACATTTTTAAAGTTTATGGGACGACTGCATGTTAGAGGTATTTTTGAGAGATTTTCATGTATAGGTAGGATGTTGGAAGGACCAGTTACTTCTAATGCCATCCCAATCATCCTATGTTGGTAATGGTTGTACAATGGCATCAGAAATATCCCAGAGCTAGCAAAAATTCCCAGTTGCTTATGGCAAATGTTGTATGCACTCATAGAAAATTCTTCATTGTTTGCATTGAAAGTTACTCCATTCAATAAATTATTTCCAGAGCGCATTAACAATGTTTGGATTTTATGCCACTTCTAGTTGTACCATGGATGTTACTACTGTGCATTTAATTGTCTGAGAGGTGCTACTAATACTTCCTCCTAAAAGTGTTTCAAGCATGGAAATTCTAAAAGAAGTTCAGAAATTCACCATGATTGAGCTCCTTCTTTGTTTTTTGTTGTTTTGTGTTTTTTTTGGTAACTACTGTTTTCTCTTCTGACATATAAGGATTTTAAACTCTGTTTTCTTTAAATCTGTGTGATTGTCATGCAATTGGTAGAATAGCTTCATTTTGTGTAGCTCTATCACTATTCACACACTTTCTGTTTGTGGCTAAACAGTGCCTTCTCCCTAGAACCAGTTCTCTGAAGGTCACTCACTTGTCTCTCCTCTTGGTCTATTCTCCCAAGCAAAGCAAAGCTACAACTGTACCATTTTCCTAGTAGGGAAAGACAAACAACCCACATTTCCACATAGACAGTTACCTACATATGGCTTTATTTTCAATAAGTATGTTTGATCCAAGTAAAAAGATAATCACATGGACAAAGATAAGAGACAGTTTTGGTGGGAAAATCAAGGGGGACCACTGTATATGCTTCATGGAGTAAGGAAAAGTAAAATATATATGTCCTCCAAAGTAATTCCCTAGAAATCTCCTAGGAACCTGTAAGTGAATAAAATATATTATTAATGATTGCGGACTAATTTATGAAATAAGTTGAAATCAGAGCATTGGAGAGGTTTGTAGAAAAGTGATAGAAAGACATGTGTTATTAAATAAGAGCGGGTCCTTGGGATTAAAAGGATGAAACTGATAAATCTGTGATTTTGTCTTTTTTTTTTTTTTTAATAAATCTCAACTCCACAGTTCAGCTCCGGGTTCTCAGTATTTCTTCTCTGTGCCCAGCTCTAAATATTCTACTTCCATTACACATAAATATTTCCTCTGTTCTTTTTTTTTGCACAAATATGATCACCTTCATAACACTGTGATTGTTAAATCTATAGGTCAAGCATTGTTTCTGCATTCCTAGCTGATAGCAAGATGTCAAGATCTGCTGCTAGCTTCTCAAACTCAAATCACTCCAGACTAAGTTTAGTCTCCTTTTTTCTTCAAAACAACCCAAATTCTCTGATGGTGTTGAAAAAGATCATATTTTATACATGAAACTAAAAAAGTTTTGTATAGCAAAAATACATCAAGAAAACAACAAGACAACCTGCTGAATGGATGAAGACATTCACCAATCATGTATCTGATAAGGGGTTGATCTCTAAAATATGTAAATTCATACAACTCAACATCAAAAATATTAACAATCCAATTAAAAATTAGACAATGGACCTGAATAAATACTTCTCCAAAGAGGATATACAGATGGCCAATAGATATATGAAAAGATGCTCAATGTTACTAATCATTAGAGGAAACCAAATTAAAATCATCTCAAACTGGCCCTGACTGGTTTGGCTCAGTGGATAGAGCGTTGGCCTGTGGACTGAAAGATCCCAGGTTTGATTCTGGTCAAGGCATGTACCTTGGTTGCGGGCCCATCCCCAGTTGGATGTTTCTCTCTCATCGATGTTTCTAACTCTCTATCCCTCTCCCTTCCTCTCTGTAAAAAAGCAATAAAAATATATATAAAAAATCACCTCAAACTGTCAGAATGGCTATCATCAATAAATCAAACTGCAAGTGTCAGTGAGGATGTATAGAAAGGGAACTCTCATGCACTGTTGGTGGGAAAGAAGATTGGTGCAGCCACTATGGAAAAGAGTATGGCGTTTCCTAAAAAAATTAAAAATGGAACTGCCTTATGACCCACTGAGTCCACTTCTGGGTATATATCTGAAGAAACCCAAAACACTAATTTGAAAGAATAATTGCACCTCAATGTTCATTGTAGCATTATATACAACTAGAGGCCCAGTGCACAAATTCATGCATGTGTGGGGTCCAGCTGGCCCACCCTGGGCTGGTGGGGCAGATGGGACATGGGAGGTTAGCTGGCAGGCCATGCCCTTGATGGGAGTGAGAGGTCCAGCTGGCCCACCATGGGGTGGGGCTAGCTGAGGGGAGGAGCTGCAGTCAGTTGGCCGGCCAGCCCCACCCCTGATTGGGCCCATTGGCCACAGTGAGTATCATAGCCACCAGTCATTCTGGTCATTCCAGTGTTCTGGTCACTGGCTTTTTATATATAGATCGACAGCTGCATATAATCAACTTAATTTGGTAGGATCAACTTAAGTGACCATCAATAGATGAGTAGATAAATACATATATGCTACACACTGGAATACTACTTGGCCATAAAAGACCTAAGAGCTAATATGCCTAGTGAAATAAACAGAGAAAGACAAATACCATATGATTTCACTTATATGTGGAATCTAAAGACTAAAACAAACAAAATAAAAACAGACTCATAGATACAGAGAACAAGCTAACAGTTGCCAGGGGGAGGGGATTGGGAGGCTGGGTGGAAAAGGTGAAAGGATCAAGAAGTACAAATTGGTAGTTCCAGAACTGTCACTGAGGTATAGAGTGTAGCATAGAAAATATAGTCAACAATATTATAATATTATGTATGGTGCCTGGTGGGCACTGGAAATATGGTGAAGAGCACTTTGTGAAGTATATGTTTCCTGACCACTACGCTGTACACCTGAAACTAATACAAAATAATATTGACTATAAACTGTGAGAAAAATTTAAGAAAGAAACGAACATAAAAATTAGTTGATCCAATAATTCTTCTAAAAGGTCATGAAGGCCATCTTTGGGTAGTCCACAACTATTCTGTTTTAATTGTTTTTTCAAAACTGTTATAAGATCTATGTAATAGAGTTAAAGGAAAGGGGAAAATAAATATGATAAAAGATCATATTGTGATGAAATATTCAAACATGGTCTCCAAATTATAAAACAAGAAGATTATTCTTTCTTCTTATAGTTTTGTCATTATTATTTGTTTAAAAGTTCTTACTATTACTAATTATTGTTAGCTAGCTTATGGTTAATTGCAATTTTGAGGTAAATTGTACCTCTGAAAGAGAAGTTTATAGAAATATTTTGAGCTAATATACAAGACCTTTCCCATAATGATACATATTCTGTTATAATTAAATGATATGCTTCTAAATTTTACACATATTCCATTGTGAAACCAAGTGGTAACTCCTCCATATTTCTGCAGGTTTATTATTGTAGCCAGCTCAACAGTTGTTGCCATTAGAATATGATTTTAAACCATAAATTGGAATTCCCTCAACTGAATTTGACCATCACCATTACCTAAGCATACTACAATCCTATGTCACTCCTTTGCATATAATCTTTTCTTTATATCTTATTTCTGTTTGTGGAGCAAGCATCTTAGAAGATCCAGCACAAGTACCAAGCCTTCTGGGTAGCTTTCTGATCTACACTCCCTAAACATTGCTGTGTTTTTCTTTTGTCACTTGGCCCTTTGTATTTTCTTCCCTATAGACTCTAAATTTCATGTCAGGAAAGATGGTAGTTTCTCAATTATTCCTAGGAAAACTGTACCCATTGCTTCACATTACCTATGATGCACATATGTGTTCATTGACTTGCCTCAGTACATACTTGTGTGGTCAAGGGAAAGGAAAAGTATATACAAGAGGAAATATCATATAAGCTGTTTTCTGAATCTGCAGGGCAAACTGCTTGAGGCATTGACTAGAAAACTGGGCCACAATCCTTCTATATTTGGGAAAATGTCTCACCAGAGACACAAAGGGTAAAAGTATATATTATGTTAGCATAATATTAAAAACCTATATAGAATCTTGATACTGTAATGTTTATTCCTTGAAGTATATTTTTATTTAATAGCTTACATAAGAAAATAGAGCCAGCACTAAAAGGGGTTTCTTCATCCTCTAAAAAAATACCAAAAGCAAAAACAAGAAATGCTGTGCCAAAAATGTTTTTCTTAAATTTTGAAGTAAACCAAGAAAACATCTTATTTGTCATTATCATGAAGTTTGACATTTACACATTCAGCTTTTGATACAATGGTACCATAATTTATTTATTTGGCATTTCTGTGTTGGTATCAAATTGTAAAGATGAAAAACAAAATGGTATGTGGTGAAAATAGTTAATGTAAGTAAAAATTTTTGGCAGTTCCCCTATTTTTGAAATTTGTTCCTTGAGCTCTTCATAATCTCACTTATCTACATTTCAAAGAAAGCCTAACACTGGTGTCTTGTTCTTTATTTTATTAATATGAAAACTAGAACCCAAAAGCCGTAGAAGAATTGTGCCAAATTAAGCAATACCTTAGCAAAGTGTGAAACTTTTAAAAACTTCACCAATAAGGCATTCAAATTTCTTATGTCTGTTTTCATAATTTTCTCACTTATTTTTTAAAATATGTTTCAATTCATTTCAGAAAGAGGAAGGTAGAGGGGGAGAGAGATAGAAACATCAATTATGAGAGAGAATCATTAATTGGCTGTATTCTGTATATCCCTACTGGGGATTGAGTCCGAAACTCAGACATGTGCCCTGACTGGGAATTGAACTATGACCTCCTGATTCATGGGTCAACACTCAACCACTGAACCACACCAACCAGGTTTCTCACTTATTTTTATTACAACAACTATCCTTTTTTAAATAATTCCCCTTCAAAATTATATTTCTTATACCAGACTTATTCTGGTAATAAATACTTCTAGTTGTATTATAGTAGAAAATATGTTTGTTTTGATGTTTTTGCAATACCTTATTTACTAAAAAGTAGAAATTATGCCAAGATAAAAATAAGTAAATTATTTGGCTCACAATAATAATCTAAGAAAATGCTAAAAAATTTAAAATAATATTGCACTGATCAAATTTTGTAGTAATAATGGCAACAAAAACTCTCAAACATTGCTGGCAGGAGTATAAATAGGTGCAACTACTTTGGAAAACTTGCAGTATCTACTCAAGCTAAAACCAAGCAGTATATATACTAAACTACCCCTTGATACAACAATTTTTGCTCTAGAGAAAAACTTGGGCCCAACCCATATAGTCCCCAAAACGAATGTATTCACAGAAAGATATGTCCAAGAATGTTCATCATAGCACTAGCCAAAACCCAAAAAATACTTAAATATTCCATAATAAAACAACAAATAAATTGTAATGTCTTCATATAACAGAATACCATGTAGAAATGAGAATAAACAAGCTATTGCTATGGGCAACTATAAGGAAAATCACATAAACATAATGCTCATAAACATAAAGCAGGCCCAAATGAGTGTTTATTAAAGTTCAAAAGCAGGGAAAACATATTCATTGTTGAAAAAGTCAAGGTAGTGATTACCTTTTGTCCAAACAGTTCCTGGGAAAGAATACTGTGGTGGCAGAGAGCAGGGTGAGGACTTTTGTTACACTGGCAACACCACACCTTGATCAGCCTCTTTACATGAGTGTGTTACTTTTATGAAACTTTATACATAACTTGTCATTTGTATACTTTTCTGCATGTAAGTTGTATCTCAATTAAAAAATTAAAAATCCTTTACAACCTATGAAAAAAGGTTTGTAATAATAAATTAGCCTATGCAATAAAGGGCTAATATGCAAATAGACTGAATGGCAGAACAACTGGTCGCTATGATGTGTGCTGACCACCAGGGGGTGTGTATGGAACATGGTAGGCATTGGCCAAGGCAGGATGGTGGAGCGGGTGAACAAGGGCGCCAGACCAAGGCGGGCGCTGGGCACTGTCATCGGGGCGAGCCTCTGTTAGTTATTGAAACTCTTTGCTCCCCCATACTGCCATCCTGCCTGCTGCTCGCACCCACTGCCAGCACTGGCCCTGCTCACACCCTCAGCTGACACCAGAGCCGACACTTGCACCTGCTGCTGGTGCCAGGTGCTGGTCCAGATCACTCAATGCGATCAGCAGGTGCGAGTGGCGGCTGCCAGCCCTGATCACCCCTGAGGGCTTCTCCACCTCCTCCTGCTCCTGAGGGGTGATTGGGGCAGCAGCCTCTGCTTGAACCTGCTGCTGGTGCTGGTCCCAATCACTCTGTGCTGTCAGCGGGTTTGAGCAGGACCAGCACCATCAGTGCATGGGAGTGGCACCAGAGGGAACGAGGCTGCCCACAGACAGGGGACTAGGTGGGGGAGAGGGGTGTGGTGAAGGGCCAGGTGGGGGAATTGAGGATGGGCTGAGACCCACCCCTGTGCCTACCACAGCCTCTCAGCCCACAGTTCCTTTTGGGGTGCATGAATTTGTGCACTGGGCCCCTAGTATATAATTATAAATATTGATGGTTTCTATATATTTTTGCCTCGAAGTCACCCTGGAAAGTATTTTTAAACTTAAAAGATATGTTTGTAAATTAATAGTAAGTACTTTTGTTACTTTGTTAAGTTTACATGTTCATTTGTTCTTTTTTGCTCAGTATATCACAAATAGACTTAGTGAATAAAGAATAGTTTCCATAAACACATTTATTTTATAAAATATTTTCAGTAGAGGGAGCTTCACTTTCTTTATTTTAGAAAATGTTCTTTCAAGGGCCATCACTGAAAATAAAAAAATACTTAGCATTTTGTATATTATTAAAGTTCTTCATAGAATTATGAAGGTAAATGAATAAAATGTGCTACTTTCATTCAAGACTAGTCTAAGATAGAGAGAAAACTTATTCAGTTTATGAAAGGAGAAAGAAAAAAACTTGATGAAGAATACACATCAATTAAACTTCTATATTAGGTATGTCTTTTTCAAGGAATTACATTTTTGGAGTATTCATAAAAATATTTTTAACTAAAAGTATTTAATATTAATGAAGATAAGTTCTTACAATCATGATTATGAGTTGAAATACAATTTTTAGGATTTCAAGAAAATGACAAAAATCAGAGAATCTAGTGATGAAGAATACATAACTAAGAATGTATTATAACAAAAGAAAAAAAAGAATATATTAGAGTAAATATGGTGAATTGCCATTATAGAAATCTGACCACATTGACCACAATATTTTAGTTACTGACATTAAGCTTCCTAAATCTGAATATCTATTAACTAAGCTATTATGATTTCTCTTATAGCATTAATTCCTTTCCATGAAATTTCCATACATGTAAAAGAGCTCTATACTCTTTGCTTTGATCACCACATATAAAATTTGTGACAATTAGAAAGTTTAAAAATTTGCTAAGTCTTATTAAAATATTTTCACTGAAAATTTCTGGTTTGCAGTGGTCCAACCCCTTAAGAAAAATGTAATAATTTCATAATATAATAACCTTCACAACTGGCCCCTATATTATAGGCTTATCAAAATAATATAACTTTCTGTAAGGTAGCTTTTATGAAATACATTATGTTTTTCTAAGGTGTCCAAAGATGAAATTTTGACTTGGAAACTCAGAAAAGAATATTTACTACTTCAATATAAATCAGTGTACACAAAACTTATCCTAATTATTTTATTGCAATCCTCTTGTAAAGCTTGTGAGCCATAAGATGGAAATTATAATAAAATGAAATTTATATTGATGGTTCAAAAATCTATATGACCAGTATCTTGCTTATACATTGTTCAATTAAGAATGGTGGTTAAATTATCTGATCTTTTGCCTAGTCTCATTTCCTCTTTAAATTAATTAAAATGAAAAAATGAGGCCTATAAAGTAGGAGTGGACATGATAAAAAATGACATGTCATAGAGCAATGTTATTGTTCTATGGGTTTTTTATGATAGTATTTTCTCAAAAAAGATTATTCTTGACATATAACATATCTAAAGATTTATTTATGCTTTTGCCTCCGTGTGTTACCTGAACTAAGCTCATTATAAATAGCACTTATTTATTTATTTATTTATTTATTTATTTATTTATTTATTCATTTACCTTAATCTCTGGATATATCAACAATGTTCAGAATTTTTCTGGTTAGTAAATGTTCATGGTCTAATTGTTTTCCTTTTAAAAAGTTAGTAATGTTCCATTTCTAATTAATAAATGTTTTTTAACTCCTCAAAAGAGAGTAACTCACAACTTATAATTTACTTAGAAAAAGGAATCTCTAATAGCAATTTGAGAAGGAAAAACTTGGCTTTGGAAATAACTTTTCCAGGATAATCTCAGTTGCTACTAATATAAGACGACAGTTACTAAAATGCATTATTTCCAGAAAATAGAGCAAAGTTACATGTGTTCAGAGGTCTCAATAGATAGGCTGATAGATACTTTAGACATGAAATAACACGATTTAAGGGTGCTCTCAACAAGTCAATTTCTAATTGCATTCTTGGTCTCATCAATAACAGGTGGTTGCATTCTAGTACACAGGCTTTTTAAATAAGTTCTCCAACTGTTAAACACAAATAGACTCACCTGAGTAACAGTGCTGCTTCCCAGAAATAAAATCCCGAAACTAATGTCCGAAAGTGTCTCACGTGGGCCATGATACGGAGAGATATTCACGATCCTGAAATTAGTCTTATCCAAGGCATGGGGGAACGAGAAAGCCTGGAATGAAAATATGCAATCTAACTCCGTGTAGTGGTGGAGACAAACGCTTGGAAAGCTTCAGCACCACAGACAGCTCCCCGCGGTCAGCGGAGGCCCTGTCTGCCTTTCAAACCTTTGAAATTCTCTTTCTACCCTTCTCCGAGCACTGAGCAGAGGGGGCATTCACAGAGTTACAAATGTGCAGGTGATTTACACAGTGAAAGCGAAATAATGGGTGAGATGAAATGTATGAAGTGCCTAGGTTCTGCGCAACAGTTCGCTGGAGCTCTAGCGGCAAAAGAAAGAACGCTTGTCCTTTCCCGACTCAGACCCACGTTTGAAGCAAGAACAGCAGCAACAGCCGGAATGGAAACGCTTCTTCACCTGCTCCAAACGCCGCCGGCCCAGATCCCGCTTTCCACCTTTGGGTGAGACCCAAAACCGCTAGCGCGGCAAAGGGAAGCGGGGCGGGGCCAGACGACACTGTCTTGCCCGCAAATCACAACCGCACAGCGGGACAGAGTGACAGGCCACTCATGATGGTAGGCGGTGCTTAGCACTTCACCCTTTTTAAAAAAGCAGCGAGTAACTGAAGCAGAGCCTAAAGGGCTACTGGAGTGTGTTGGGGGAAGGAAGCTTCAGAGCTAAGCCTGGGAGAATCAGAGGCTTCTGTGGTGGGTTAGTTAGCAGAGTCGCTTTGGAGGGGCCATCCATTGTTCACCTCCGAGAAAAGGTACAATTTAGTAACTGTGACCCCATGTTTGTGACCTTTCACGGAGATGTAAGGGTAAGCTTTAAGCCCATGGAAAGGGCTAAGGAAGAGCAGAGGATGTGGTGCATGGGGCAGCAGCGGACAGGAGAACACATTGCTTCTAGAATCCTCTCATAATCCAGCTTCTGGCCAGGAAGCATTATTGACTAGAGTGAGTTGATTTTCCTTCACTCATAATAAGGGTTCTAAAAAAACGAAGGCAGGAAATCTAAAGAGATGGCTACTTAGAGGCACAAGCTACCCACCATTTCTTCTTACATATTTTCATTAAGTTAACAGTAAGTTCAAGCAAAAAGGATAGCTAATTCATTTGTAATACTTCTGGCATCCATCTCTCTATCTGCTCTCTCTCCCCCAGCCCCCTGCCATCTTGACCATTTACATGGGGATGTGGATTGGAAGACTGAAAAGGAAAAATGTGTGTGTGTGTATCTCAAAATAATGGAATATTAAAAAATTAAGACCTATTGTTAGAGCTTTACAGTGGCTTTTATTACTTCAACAACGATCAAAATGTTCACTCACCTCTTCAGTCTTAACTTTTTCCCCAAACCTTTGCAAATATATTCTGAAAGCCCTATTTTAATCTCATAACTTTCTCAATAACTAAACTACATGCCTTCTTACTCTTTCTCCATTTTCTTTTAAATTAGATTCTAATAGCAATTAACATATCAACTACCCTGTAAATCTATTTAACTGGAAGAGTAGAAGTCATTACCTTCTAATCCTCTCGTATGAGGACAATGGGAAAAAAAATCTCTTCTCTTTACTATTTAGCAGACATCTTTTCACATCTTCTTCTTATTTAAAGCACAAACTTTCAGAAGCCCATAAGAAATATCATTGATTCTTCCCAAGAATATTTGCATCTTGAGAAAGTTCATACAATTTTAGTTAACTCATTTTTTCACTGAGTCTTTTGAAAAATCATAAAATATAAATGCTTTTTAGTTGGCCATTCTTTGACTAGCATTAATTGTTAAAAAAAAAACACAGATAATTTTTTTTAAGTGAAATGTAGTCTATTTCAAGGCTTGAATTCCTTGCCTTGTTCACCACTAAGTAATAGGGTATTTTTGGAAAAGTAATCTACTTTTTAAAATATTTTACTTAGTATATCTTTAAAATGGGTATTTATTGAGAGAATTGAATTAAATGACCTTTGAGATTCATCCTCTGGCCCAAAGAAGACAACCAACCAATGAATGTTTATTTAAGTAAGCAAATGTATAAATGATATGGTATTTAAAAGTCTATATTTACATTTATCTGGATAGTTACTAGTAAGTTATGTGATAGTTTAGCAGGCAGGATGATTTTAGCTACTTCTCATTAAAATGAAAGCATAGGAATATTATACTTTAGCAAATTAAGATGCATCTAGTCAATCAGTTTCTTAGATATAAATATAACAAGGTAACTGGAATCCCCATGTTACTCATTTTTCATAACACCATGATTATTTTCTTTAAATTACTTGTGACAAGCTATCATCCTCCTTGTTTATTCTATTTCAGTACAATGAGGATAATGGCCATTATTTAGCATAGCACCTACCATGTAAGGTAGAAATGAAATTTCATGCATATACGTATTTGTGGTATCTATTCCTGTAAATTTTACTCTTCTGAGAATCATAGTCCTGATTGTACCAGTAGGAGAATGAATGTGTTTTGGGGGAAAAGACTATTTTATGGGTGATGACTAACTAACTAACTAGTTCATTCATATCAAATTAAGCTAGATTCTGATACGAGCAAATCTCTGCTCTTCACTTTGTGTCCTTTATTATTTCTTTCTTGCACTAATGAACTATATTTCACATTTTACAAGATGTGGGACTTCAGGGCTGACCTGAATATTAATTTTCATCGTATTTAATGCTCTCCTTTTACAGAAGAAGTAATTGTAGCACAAGCAGTTAAATGATAATTACAACCCCTTGTATTCAGCAAGTTGAAAATATCAAACTTGACTTCAATGCTCCCGAATTATTGTGTAGTATTATGTCCACTACCATGGAGCTATCTCTAATAGTACATTCCCACTATTGTCTCAAAAATATATACATATTCCCTGTCTGGGTAACTCAGTTGGTTGAAGTATTGTCCCAATATGCCAAGGTGTTGTGAGTTGATCCCCAGTCAGGGCACATACAATAATCAGCATTAATAAGTGGAACAACAGATCTCGCTCTCTCCCCTCCCTCCCTTCCTTTCTCTCTCTAAAGTCAATTTATTACTAAATTACAGACAAGTAAATCAGGTTCAATGGGATGATCAAGTTATTTTCATATGCTCAATTGTTACCACCGATGATCTTAAACATATAATATTTTGTATATATTGCTAAAATTACTTGCTATTTATAGAGGACATATTTACTTGTTTGAGGTCAGTGCACTGTGGGGTTAGTAATAGTTTACTGAGAGTTGATTAGACTCAGTAGCATTGGGTCATTCTAGCCATCTTATCAAAAGCTTATGTATAAATCAAAATGCCAGTTTGAAAACTTACAGTCAGTAATGCAACTTTGCAGTAATTAAGAATATTAATATCTTTGAATTAACACTCTGGAAGAGTAAAGGCTTTAATTTAGGAATTAATCAGAAACTCACTTGTTCAACATAAATCAGGAAGAGAAGAATGAATCCTCTGTCAGTGAGAGATAGTCTCATTAGGTACATGAGCCTAGTGAATTTATATTTTGTATAGGACTTTACCTCCTGAGCAGATTATAATAACCATGACGTTAAGCTGATCAGGTGACCCTGTTTTTTAGGAATAGTGGTAGAGATATCCAATAGTTTATCCCCATTTCCTTGTTCAGGACACAAAATTTCTCACATGGATCTCAGCAACAGCATCCTGTTGTTTCTCCTTCTTGCTTTCTTATTCCTTTTGATTAATCCTCCATTGTGAATATCAAGT
>PVJC01030035.1:0-21464 GCA_004026665.1 Murina feae | reverse complement strand
AAGACTTTGGCTGTTGGCCTCCATCTTGGCTGGGTTAATTTGCATACAGCCGCTCTGATTGGCTGGTGGGCGTGGCTGTGAGCAGAGGCTCAGCCAGCCTAGGCAGGCAGTTGCAACAGAAGCCTTTGGTTTGTGGCTGGGTTAATTTGCATACAGCCGCTCTGATTGGCTGGTGGTAACGGTCAAATTTGCATGTTTCACTTTTATTATAGAAGATATATATATATATATATATATATATTCATAGAGAGACAGGGTAGACATAGAGAAGGACTGTATGCAGTTCTGTCTGCTGCAAGGGCAGGGGAGCAGAAGAGAAGAGTTCAGAAAGTAGAGATTGCTCTAGCAGCCTGAAGGAAGTCTGTGACCCATTTCAGACTACCCACTTACACATCTGGTAAGATAAACAGATCCAGGAACAATGCTGGAAAGATCTCATTAGTGAATTTGAAAGGGATTAGATTCTAATTTTCACCTCTATCTGCTCCCTACAGAATGATCTGCTTGATAAAATCTGCATGACTCACAAGGGTATTTAAGTCTTAGGTAAAATATAAAAGAACATATTTTTATGTATGGAATTCAAACTTTTATTCATACAGTAGGGCTTTCAGTTTATGGTTCTTATCATTGTCACTATAAGGAGTTACTATGAGCACATTGATCTATTGATTGTAAAATGACAGAACAATATATCATGTGCTTTGATTTATAAAAATGAGGATATATAAACTTATTACACTGAAGATTTAATTCTAAACAATAAATCTTGCAAATAAGTAGATTTTTAGCTAACTGCAAACTAAATTTTCTGAGACATTTGTTTCCAATAACAAGCTACAAATGATTTGTAACATTAGTCCAGTATGCAAATTTTGGGAAATATTTTTTTTTACTGTAAGAATCAGGAGTTAAACTAAAGTAGTCTCCATTCCTCAGTGGTCTGCCAAAGCCGCACAGATTTCTCACCATGCAGGGTTTATTTTCAATACAGGAAAGAGATTCACCGACTGAGGCTGTCAGAAAATCAACAGGAAAGGAATCATGATGGAAACATGTTTAAAATTACAATCAGCCCCTACTCACTAAACATTTGACAATAAACTGTCTCCTGCAAGGAACATGATTATCTGAAGTATGGTCCTCCAAAAATTGGGAAGAGATCATTCCAAGTTGTACTGCTAGTATTCTAAAATTGATTGCAACTGCCTGCTTATTAGATAGAGATTGAATTTGGGAGTTGTAGTCAAGGCTGCCAAACATCTTGTAGAATATTAAATAAAAAAGTATAAGTTGTGAATTATAAAATGAAGGAATGATGGAAAGTAGAAAGGAAGTGAAAGGAATAAAAAGAGAGGGAAAGAAAGCATGAGAGGGACAGGGGAGGGAGGAAGGAAGGAAGGAAGGAAAGAAGGAAGGAAGGAAAGAAGGAAGGAAGGAAAGAAGGAAGGAAGAATATGAGGAAAAAAGAAAGGAAAGGAGAAAACAAACAAACCAGGAACATATGAGCTGGTTTTCACTTTGTGTGATAAAAACAAGCCATTCAAATACTATAAAAAGAAGAGGAATTGAGAAAATAAAACCTAAAAATGGTAAATACACAATCAGTTACCTCAGTTTATTAGCCAATTCAGTTGTTCATTATTTGCACACTAATAAACACATCACTACAGATTTCGATATATAAGAGGAATTGGATGAAAAGGCATACTGAGGAACTTTCTTGGAACTGATTTTGCATAATAAACACTTTTGTTTATGTTCAGTGTTGACTGCTGCCACCTACTTGTATATCACAGATCAATAGAAATAACAAAAATTTCTAAAGGTGCTTTTATTAACACTGAATGTGCAATTGAAAAGAATGGCTATACTATTTATCAAAAGGAACTTCAAGGCATATCTTCTACCCCAATCTACCTTTGGTAAAAGAAAATGGATAACACGAAAACTAACAGTCAATTGTCTTTTTTATTTTTTTAATGTTATAGCTTTGCTGTTCTTTTTATCCAGGTTTGTTTTGCTGACTTAACAACATGGATATCCCTTTAACTAATATAAACATTACATATAACTATTATATATAATATATTGTCTATATATAATCAGTTTTGCTGCAATGCTAAAACATGGTGTGCATGTTCCGGAAATCACTGCACTACACAATTTGTGCAATTAAAACTTCAGGGCTCATTGAAAAAATAGGGTTAATGTGAAGTGCTTATGTGTTGTGTACCTATTCTTATTTTTCCCATGAGCCCTGTAATTTTAGTGCATGATATGTACAGCACAGTGATCTTTGGGAACACATGTATTGGAAGAAAATGTTTCGAAACAAGCATATAGCAAAACTCCTGAATATGTATATAATATATCCAACCCAGGAAAAGGCCATCCTTTCCCCACATAAGGATTCCAAATTTAACATGCTCATTCATCCATTAATCTCTTTTATTGAAATAATTATCATAGATTTTAGTGAACACTAGGTTGCTATTTTCTTATAACCAGAGTGCCCAGATGGCTAGGAAATATATAGTATCATTAAAGTAGAATGAATGACTCAGATGTTTCTCTTCTGATTTATTACCAAGTAAGTGATACTCTATTGTTCCATTGGGACTGTGAAAAACAAGAAAATAGAAAAGAAGGTCTCAGAAAAATGTGGTTGTCAATTGTCAGTTCTTAGTTTCTATACAAGTGTCTCAATATATGTACACTGTTATGCCATCAGCTGAGTTTAAAATTGTATGTGGATCTTACATCATACTAAGCATATTTAGAATGAATCTAGCTTAAATCTCACAGGGAGGAGGATGAAAGAACTGAGAGGAGTGTGAATGCTCAAGAAGTGAGCAAGTGATAACATTAACTTGGAAAGTGAAAGGGAAAAAAAATTACCTATATCAGCTCTCAAAGTTTACATGACAGGAATTAATAGAATTTGTTTAGTTATACTTTGCAGCTTTTTTTCTAAAAGAAAAAGATATTTTGTTAGAAAAAGTTTTATGAAGAAAGTTAAGATGCTAACCAATGGTGAGATGTAAGGTGAGATGTAATGGTGGGTATGTAAAATGGTATAACCACTTTGGAAAACTGCCAGTATATATATATATATGGGTAAGTAACTGGCTGACCAGCTGACCAGCCAACTGGACAGTAGATATGACATGCACTGACCACCAGGGAGCAGACACTCAACACAGGAGCTGCTAAGCAACAGTAATTTTGCAGAGTTCCCTTTTATACTCTGGGACCCCTAGGGGGATGTCGGACCGCCGGTTTTGGCCCAATCCCTGCAGGGACCCCACCTGCCAGAGGGACCCCAATCACTCTGCAGTCACCCTTCAAGTCTCGATGCTGCATCAGGTGGGGCCAGCCTGGGAGGGACCATGGGAGGTTGGCTCTAGGGCATGTCTGGGTTGTCTCACCCAGTCCTACCTCACTGGCCACCTTCTAATTAATTTTCTTTCAATGTGCACAAATTCGTGCACTGGACCTATAGCAGAAAATAAAAAAATATATCTATCCCTAGGAGTAGAATTGCTAACACATGAAAAATATATGTCAGGAAGAAAAGCTTAGTAGAAGAATATTCATAGAATCTTTATTCATAAATGTCAAAAACTAAAACTAACCAAAATATAATTATATGGGGAAATGGGTAAGAACTGTAGTTTATTCATGCCACAGATTACTCATCAGCAATAGCAAGAAATGAACAACACAAAGCAACATGAATGAATATATAGATATTATTTTGAGCAAAATAAGCTAGACACATGTGGCTACATATCCTATGATCACATTTATATAAAGTTGAAGAACAGGTAAAAGTAATCTGTGGCTGTAGAAGTTAGAACAGTAGTTGCCTTTGCTACATGACAATAAATTACTATGGCCAAATAACCTATTAGACAATAAGTATGTGATATGAGGTAGAGAAAAAGCCTATAGATTCACGAGAAGTTGAAAGCCTCCAAAGTGATTAGAAATGATCTTTTCAACAAAAATTTTGTCAGGTGGTATGGTAGAGATTGCATCTGGAGGAGAAAAGAAATATGACAACCTTGAGATAAAGCAGTTAAGGCATTCTGTAAAAGTATCTGGGAGCTCTATATTTGAACCCTAGTTCAAGGGAGGCCTTTGAATTGTTACAGAAAAACCGGAGAAGAACCAAGCAACACTTAGATAGATGGAATTACATTTATTACGCATGGGCCCAGAGGAAAATGTTTCTCAAATTCTGGGTGAAATTACACAGCAAATTTCCTGTATTTATATGATTTTACCTTCTTTGTCTCCCAAATATGGTTTTTTTCCAGTTCCCTTTGCAAGTTCTTAAAGGGCCCTATGTGCTAGGGCTTTGTGACCTCAACCAAAGGCTTGGCCTGACGCCAGTAGTGATAACTTCATCTGGAGAAGGTTGAATGGCCTCTCTGAAATGGGAGTAGTCTTATTTTCCTTATTATTTAAGCCAGCAAGCATTTACAGAAGCCAGAAATAGCAGGGTTAAAATTTCAAAGTTTTTATATAAGATGGATATATCAGAATAACTTATCTCAGCAGTCTCAAAAGGCCAAGAAGTAGATAAGTTATAAGACTGAAGAGACAAATGGTTGAATGTCAAGTCCACACTCCAGAGGCAATGCAGTCCTGGAGGAATAATATCTCTTGTTTTTAGCTTTTTAAGTGAGATGGAGTGCATATAACAGGCCAAGAATCTGGCATTCTAGTGAAGATGTCTTGCCAACTTTATATAATAGTTACAGACATGATATGGTAATATACTACTTTAATTAAATTTCTTAATATAACTTTATGCTAGAATCATTACAAGGTAGAGTGAGTGAAAAAAGAAGACTGATTCATTCTCATATATATTTTCAGGGATACTACTTGCAAGACAAAGTGAAATATTAATAAATTTCATAATAAAATTACAGAGCAACAAACTGAGAAAATATAGCATTTTTGCAGGCAATGTTAATATTCCTACTTCATAAAATAATTATTAAAAATTCAATGAGAACAGTGTGACTACCTAGATAGAACAGTGGGCTATGGGTATTGATTAGTAATTCACAGAAACAGAAATATAAATAGCTAATAAATATATGAAAAGTATTCAAACTAATGATTAAATAAATGATGGATGGAAACTAAAAGACCAATGTTATTCTGTTTTTATTCCTTGAAATAAGATTTATAAAATTATTAACCACCTATTCAATATAATCCTATACAAAGATGAAATATTTTTGTTTTTGAAAAAATGTTTGATGTTATGGGAAAATGTTTGTGCTATATTGTGAAATAGACAGGAAGTTTTTAGACATTATGTACAATATGATTCAAATTATTAATTTTAAAAAGTAGAAATATTCATTGAAAGGATGTAGGGAAAATAATGTAACAAAAATATTTTTGAGTTGGAGGTAATGTCAATTTTGTATACTTTGCATTAATTTCCAACTCTTTTGCTTTATTAAGAATCTACTATTAAAACATATAAGATCAGTAATTTTGAATATTTGAGTTAATAATAGGCAGCACAGATTTTACATGTGAAATCATATGCAAACGCAGGAATGTGTCCTGACCGGGAGTTGAACCGGCAACTTTTTCATGCACAAGGCTACGTCCAACCCACTGAGCCACACCTACCAGTTCAGAATGTGAGGTTTTAGAGATAAGGTCTTTAAATAAATGGTTAAGTTAAAATGAGGCTATTAGAATGGGGCACTAACCATATGACTGGTGTTTTTATAAAACAAAGAGACAGGAGGGTGCATATGCAGAACAACCATGTGAAGAGACAACAAGAGGGAAGGTGGCCATCTGTAAACTAAGGAGAGAGGCCTCAGAGGAAACCAACCCTGTTAATACCTTGATCTTGGACTTCCAGCCTCCGTAAATGTGAGAAATTAAATTTCTTTTGTTTAAGCCACCAAGTGTGTAGCATTTTTTATGGCAGCTCTAGAAAATTAATATAGGTAATACATTCATGTAAGTATACTTCCTCTACTGAGATTGGAGATTAAGAGTAAATGTCTTCTGGATCCTTCAGTTGGAAGACCTTCTGAGAAACAGCATTGTTTCTTCTGAAAGCAGTTTAAACAGCATTTAGAAAACATGTGTAATTCCAAGTACAGAGACCTTATTTCTTTCATAATATTTTTTTCCAGATGCCATCCCTTCTGAATTAACAAATAAGTTTATTGGTAAAACAATCATTCCTATAAATGATTAAATTTGAAACAAATAGCAATTCACCAAAGTCTTGAGCTTTTGAACTAAATAAACATGTAAGAAAAGCTAGTTTGAAATAGATAGCAGATAAGTTTTAAAGTCAATACAAAGTTGCCATGTTTAACTTGGCAAGGTCCTTTTGCAATAAAAAGTACTAAATTTAGAAAAGAGCAAGGTGAGGAATTATTTATAACTTTCCCAGAAGTTCTCTGTGACTAGAAAGTCAGCATGCTTACTTAATACTGGGAGTCCAAGAGAGAATTTTAAATCTTGTGCTCACTGCAAATTCAGACACATATTTGGCATTTTTACCTGGAGGGTCAGCCTGGCACAGTTCTTGCTTTGCAGAAGGGACTCAACATGAGCCTCCTGGGAGGAAAAATACCTGCACAGTGAAACAGAAAGTCAGTCCCTCAAAACTGTGATCCTTAAACTCTTCAGAAACAAAAACTCTTTCTTGCTCTCTGTCTCCATCACAAGATATCTGATGGAACAAAGAACTGGACCTGAGGTGAGAGAATATTAGAGTACACAAACTTAATCCAAGAACAATGATTTTGGGAAAGTGGGGAAGTATTACTTGGAAAATATAAGAATTAGTGTTCTCTAGTTCACAGGTGCTTGTCAGGACTAGGGGAGGTGGAATGAGGTTGTTAGGAAAAACAATAGAAAAAGCATGGTCATTTGTGGCCTAGTAATAGAAAAAAACTTCAAAATAACAACACACATTTACTGAACACCTACTGTGCACCAGGCATCTTGCAAGGTACTGTGTAAACCAAGAACAAGAAAGCATACATAGTTCCTGAATTTATCCCTTGAAACAGATCCAATACAAATTTTCCTAAGGTAAATAGCCATGAGCTATGGAGTCTCTTAATCTTTTCATCTAATGTCCCAACCCCTGGGCACTTCAAGAAAATTTTATTTTTTTTTCAGTAAACCAGTAAAGGAAGTAAGAAGTCAGTGATGTTTCAGAAATATTTAAAAATATACATCCTTGGGAGGACCTAGAGAGTAATATGCTAAATGAAATAAGCCAGTCAGAGATAGACAAGTATCACATGTCTCACATACATGTGGAATCTAATGAACAAATAAACTGATGAACAAAATAGATGCAGAGACATTGAAGCATGCAACAGACTGATGTATTTCAGAGGGAAGGGGCAGGGTGGGAAGAGATTAACCAAAGAATTTACATGCATATATGCATAACACATGGAGAGAGACAATCATGCAGTGAAGGCCTGGGAGAGGGTGGGAGTGAGTGGGATGGTGGGGGTCAATGAGGGAGAAAGGGGAACATCTGTAACACTTTCAACAATGAAGGTAAATTATATATATATATCTTCAAACTGTACTGATATTACATTCTTTTCTTTGTACCCTGTTAATCTAAGCTACCTTTAGCATTAATTTATTCACTCAGTAATCATCTATTGAGCTTCGTCTATGTGGTCAAGTTCTGTGTTTGGCATGAGGATACCATAGAAAACTTAATGGAGCTTATAGTCAAAGTTAAAAGAAAGAGAAGTCAATGGCAACATGCCATATTTGAAACATCATCTATATGTATATAAAAATTACTATCCCTTAGCCTTTAAAACCTTAAATTTAATTTTAAAACTTGATTCCTATATGTGAAAATATTTGTTTGAGGTATATTCTATGGAAGTGGATGATTTAAAAAAAATAAATATTTAGTAGCTGAAATCAGACTGTTAATTCGACCAGCTGTTAGATAACCAAACTGTTCAAAACTATTCATTTCCTCCACTAACAGTAGTCCATTCCCATGCTCACCATGTAACTTGCAAGGCCTGCTTGTAGGTAAAGTCTACTTGCACACCTAATTATCAGGGTTGGTCATATGACTTGCTTTCGTCAACGTAATGTGAGTAGACATGATATATGACATGTCCTAGCAGAGGCTTGAGATGTGATTAAAGATTGGCTCTGCTGCTTGCTAATTCCCTTGCCATAAGAATAATGTGTATAAAAGATCAGGTCTCCTCTTCCAGCTAGTGCCTGAAAATTAGATACATAAGCAGTAGAGTGAAGCAGAGTCACTTCTGACCTACAGCCAACATATAACATGCACAAGAAATAAGTGTTTACTATTGTAAGCCCCTGCATTTGGGGACTATTTATTACTGCAGTAAAGCTAACACATGACTCTTATTTAAATTTCACTTGACATAAACCATAGAAGTTCCACAAGTAAACATGTTATGGTAGACAAAGAGAAGAGAGAAAGCCTCATTCTTCTTCTGCAAAAATTGAGGTTTAAGATGCCAATTTGATCCATGCTAATCAATGTCTTTGAATGAAATTGATAGAAAAATAATTACTTAATGACTTTTTAGCTTTCCAAGTTAAACCAACTTATCTGTTTCCTTTAAAAGTTTAGTATTTTGATATTCTATAATAAATGATAGAAGTCCAGGTTCAAATGTTTAATTTTGCTAATTTAAGATTTAATGTAACTTTAAAAAATAATTTTATATCCATTATAGAAAACCCACAAGTACATGGATTACAGCAGAGTTCCTCAGTGTGTGGTTGAAAGGCCACCTACATAGGAATCACTGGAGCTGCTTATTAAAAATTCAACTTTACAACCATGCCTCCTCTCCAACTTGTTCAATCAGAATCTGGCAGTGAGTAGGTAGAAACGTGTTTTTAAAAAGATCTCCAGTATTTTTGATACAAACTAGAGTTCAAAAATGACTTTTAAGTTTCCTCTAATAGTTCAAATTAGTATTCATGAATCCAACAATTCTCTGACTTCAACCTAAGGGCCATTTCAATTATTTTGACAGAAAAGATCTTGAGAGTGGAATTAGTATAAAAATGTGGTAAAAATTCTACTAATGGATAGAAATTGTGTATCTTATAATTGTTCATAATCTCTCAAGATGTTAATAAATGAACAGTCCTATGCCCTAACCGGTTTGGCTCAGTGGATAGAGGGTCGGCCTGCAGACTCAAGGGTCCCGGGTTTGATTCTGGTCAAGGGCATGTATCTTGGTTGCAGGCACAAACCCAGTAGGGAGTGTGCAGGAGGCAGCTGATCGATGTTTCTCTCTCATCGATGTTTCTAACTCTCTATCTCTCTCCCTTCCTCTCGGTAAAGAATCAATAAAAAAAGAAAAAAAAGGAAAAAAAAAGAAATGAACAGTCGTAGGAAGCTTGTGACTGAGGAAGAGAGCTGCAATTCTTTGACTGGTTTGTAGAAAACTAGAACCTTTAATTAATTAGATGTACACACAAAGTCTTATTCATTTTCATGACCTAGCAAAAGTGCACTATGAGCCCTGGCAAATTAAGTGCTCATTTCCTGAAAGTGCCTTCTTGTTGATTTGTAAGATATTTCATTATTTCTTTAATGGTTGAATATAAATCATTCTCCAAATGCACTGCCCTCCTAAATTATAGTCAGGGACCTGGGCTTGCAGAATTTTAAAATTAAAAAGGACCTTAGAGATCATCTAGCTCAACAATTTTATGTACTGTAACAAACAGTGAACAAACAGATTTTGAGAGCGTATGTAATAGTTTAGCTATAAAATAGCTACCAAATTCTTTACCACAGCCTAAATAATCCTTATAATATTTTTATAAGAAGGGACTAGAAATAAAAGTTTGGGATATCTACACAACAGAATAATAAAAAGCTTTATTGCTTTGAATAAAATAAGGAATCTAAATTTATTCAACAAACAAGTATTGAGGTTCTACTATGTGCCAGGTACTTTGTTAAGTCCTCAGGATACAGAGATACTAGTAAAAGATAAATCCCTGCCTTCTGAGAACGCACAGTTGGTTGGCTTCAGCACCCCAATTTCTGCCTTGACTTTCACATGGTATTCTCCCTCTGTGCATGTCTATTTTCAAATATTCCCTTTTATATAAAGACACCAGTCCTATTTGTTTGCAACTTCATAAAGTCCTTGGGTCCTGTACATGACGGGTAACCGGAGACCAAAGAAAGGAGCATGCTACTCCAGATTGGAAGGTGATAGTTTTAATAAGCAAGATAACTTACACAGGAGTCTTTTCTTTGGAAGCCACAAGACAAGTAGATCTCCATACCTGTTCACCAACATTTTAGAAGTTTATATAGAGCCCTTAGAGGTATTCAGTCAAGTATCCAGTCCAGATGGTCTCAGCAACACATTACTCTTGAAAGGCTGTGTCCCTGAAACAGCCTCTAGCATTGCAATAGCAAGCAGAATCTACCATTCAAGGACAAGGGATAGGGTAAGGTGTCTCTGATTATCGGGGTCCAACTCACACGTCATCAGGCAGTCATGTCCTCATCAAGACCTCCTGAAGGCCTCCTCCAGGAGGGCCTCATACTGCTTTAGCATGACCTCACCTTAATTAACTACTTCCCAATGGCTCTATTACCAAATAGGTTCACATTCTCAGGTACAGGGCATCAGGACTTTCACTTGTAAATTCTGAGGACACAATTTAATTCATTACAATCTAACTTCTAGCTTCCAACACTCATCTCCTTCTCACATGCAAAATACATTAAACATGTTTCTCTAACCCCAGAAGTTTTAGCCTATTCTGATATCACCTGGAAGTTGAAAAACTCATCCAAATATCATCTAAATGAGTATGGGTGAGACTTGGGTATGATTCATCCTGGGGTAAAACGCTTCTCCATCTATGAATTTGTAGAACCAGGTAAGTTGTCTATTCTCAAAATACAATGGCAGAGCAGGCACAAGGTAGACCGTCCCATTCTAAAAGGTATAAAAGGTTAAACTTCCCCTAGCTACCCAAAACTACCAGGATAAGTTTGCTTAGATTTTGAAATGTCAGAATAATTCTTTGTGGCTAATGCTCTGTCCTCTTGGCCCACTAGAGTTATAACCTAATATCCTTGGACACAGACCTCATTTTTTCAGTCATGGGTGACAACCCTATACCTTCCAACCAAAGAGGCAATAGCTGCTGAGCCACTGTTGAGGTCTTTCTTTTTTTATGGAAGGATAATACAGTTTTCAGGTGAAAATCTCAACAGGCCCATTTCCTTCCTATAGAATCCCTGAACTCTACAACCTTCTTTCAATTTCTCCCATATTTGTCCCCTTCAACCCAAGCTGGCAACATTTCTCCATTGGTGGTGATTGGTACACAAGTCACATGCTTAATATCTTTAGCAAATAATTGTCCAGCCATATCCTTAGTGTTCTTTTCATAGCACTATTTTTCATTTTTTTGTAATATGGACAGGCTTGATTTTGTTTTCAAATATTCATTTTCTAGTTCCTTCTAGCTTTATATTTCCTTTTCAATCTGTCTCTTTCCTTTTGCATTTCACTATAAGTGGCAAGGCCACAGTTTTTTTTTTTTTTTAAAATATCTTCCTTGATTTCAGAGAGGAGGAGAGAGGGTGAGAGATAGAAACATCAATTATGAGAGAGAATCATGGAACAAATGTCTCCTGTACCCCTACACTGAGGATTGAGCCCACAACTCAGGCATGTACCCCAGCCAGGAATCAAATTGTGACCTCCTGGTTCATAGGTCTATGTTCAACCACTGAGCGACACTGGCTGGGCAAGGCAATAGTTTTCTATCACTTAATGATGAGGATTGGCTTTCCCACAGTTTCCAATAATGTGTTCCTCATTTCTGCCTGAGATTTCACCATAAGTATCTTTATCATCCATATTTCTAGCAACATTCTGTTCATGATGATATATTCTCTAAGATGATAGGAGCTTTCTCTACAAATCTCTTCTTTCTGAGTTTTCACCAGGACCTCCTTAAACATCCACATTTCTACTAATAATCTCTTCAAGGCAATGTAGACTTTTTCTATCAAGCGCCTCAAATCTCTTCTATCCTCCATGCATTACCCCATTTCAAAGTCACGTCCACATTTTTAGATATTTGTTACAGCAGCAAATCACTTCAGTACCAAAAGCTATTAGTTTTTCTAGGGCTATAGTAACAAAGAACTATTAAGTGATCATTTAGAATGACAAAAAATATTATTTCACAGTTCTGGATGCTTGACATCTGAGAGATCAAGGTGTTGGTGGAGTTGGTTCTTTCTGAGAGCTGTGCTTGAGAAATCTGTTCCAGGATGCTCTCCTGGTTTCTGTGGTTTGCTGATAATATTTGGCATTTCTGGGTTTATGTAAGCACATCCCCATTCTCTGGCTTTAGCTTCATATTAAGGACCCGCCCTACTGTAAGATGACTTTATCTTAAGTAATTATTCCAGCAATGACACTATTATCAAATAACGTCACAATCTGAGGTACTGGAGGTTTGGAGGTGGGATTGCAAAATATGAATTTTGAGGTGACACAATGTACCTCACAATAGGGGTTAAAGGTAGAATATCATTTCAAACAATGTAGCTCCAGAGTGTGTACTTATAACCACTCTAAGTATGTGCTATAATAAATGTCATAAAAACAATGCTATGAACCCAGATTTAAAAAAGAATGAATTATGTCTGGAATACAGTGGTTGGGAGTTGGAGGAGGCTTTCCAATGAGTTCATGATTTAGCTGAATTTTGAATTACTAATTGAGTTTATCAGACTGAAAGTACTACATGAGCAAAGGCACAGAAGTGAGAAGGCACCTAGTATATCACCACCTCTCACCCATACTATTGCAACAGCCTGCTAATTGAGTCTCCTTGCTTCCATACTTGCTCCCCTATGGTCAATTATCCATCAGCAGCCAGAGTGATCTTTTTCACAAAGGCAAGTCAGGTCGTGTAATTTCCCTGCACATAACTCTCATTATACTTAGAGCCATCCAAAGTATTTACTCAGGCCCCACTTAATCTGATCTTTACCTACCTTCCCAATATCATTTCCTACCACTCTTGCCCTGGCTTTTTATGCCATAGTTATACTGGCCTTTCCCCTGGCTGTTACCCATTTCAGAGTATTTTTCTCCCATAGCTTTACATAACTAGTTCCTTCTTATTCAGAGCACAACTCAAATGCCATCTTCTAAAAGAGGCCTCATCTAATCATTCAATCTAAGTAGCCCTCTCCCAATCATTTTTCTATCACATCTTGTGTTTTTGTTTGTTTTTCTTGTTAGACTGTGGTTTTAATTGTCATTGAAGATAAGTACATATACAGGCTTATTAGGAGAAAATGAAGAGGTGGGGAGGAAAGGAGGAGAAAAGAGGAAGGGAGAGGAGAGGGAGAGATTACATATATGGGGAAAAGAGAACAATCAATTAAACAAAATAGCAGTGGAAATGAAGGGTACAAGTTCAAGAGCACCATGGATAGATTCTCTTTGAAAAAAAAATCAAGGGCATTATCTTCCTCTGAGACAAAATTTTACAAAGAAGGGATTAGTGAATATACAGATGTATTTGAGGGATGAGGGCACAAGGGATGTTTAAAAATATCATTAAGGTAGGCTTCTAGACCCTCTGCTGAAAGGAAGGCCTGCAAGGACACTTAATGAGATTGGTTAGGTTTAGAAGAGCTATTGCTAAGTACAAGAAAGGGGACCAATTAAGTTCAGTAAAAGAATTGTTGAGCATTGTTGACAGCTGAGGTGGGAGATCATGAATTAGTAATGCATCCAATCTAGAAGGAAATGCGTTTTTTTTCCTACAGAACTCTACAATACTGAAGCAGAAGTATGAAAAATGTTAATACTGTAGAGTTTGTGGTTGGCAGAGTAAATTCAGCAGAAGGTTAAGTCAGCTGAAAATGATACAGTTGAAGTGTTTCTTTTTTCATTTTAACTAGTTAGTGAAAGAAGTAGAACTAGGAGAAAGTTAACATTTAGGATGTTATGCTGGAAGTAAGGAACTGGGAAATCCAGCATATTGTGGTCACAGAATTAGAGTTCAGAGCTTAAAAAAGGAAACAAATCAGAGGGGAAGAAAGGATGAACTTCAAAGAGGTAGCAATAATTTTAGGGAGCATATTAGAAATATTCTTTATCTTGATTGTGGTGGTTTAATTACAAAATAGATATAGTTTATAGTATATGGTTTTTCCTCAGTCTAGTTGATAAAAAAAAGCTTTTAAGTTGTAATAATTTTAGGTAATGGCAAAGTTCAGGTTGCAGCCATGTTGTTAAACTGTAAAGAAATTTTGAAACTGTAGGGACAGGTACTGGAAGTTATAAAAGATGAGTGAGAGTACTGGGGAAGCCAAATGCTCATTTAATAATCTGTAGGTGGGGTTGTTGAAGGAAGCATTTTATCTTTCACTTGTTGTTTTATGTGGGATTTTTATTTTTTGGTTTGGCATTCAGTTAAAATTGGCAAGTAAATCTGTTCAAATCCAGATTATATGGGTGAAATACTGTTAAATTTGTCTATAAGAATTTTAAACATAAGCTGATAGGGCTCAAGTTAAAGGTAAAGTATTAAAAATCAGGATTATTATTATGCATCAAAAAAACCCCAAAATCATTCTATGAATCGATACAAATACCAATTGCATGACCTTATTCTTTGAAACAAAAGTTCTTTTTTTGAGACATTGCTGTTTCTAATTATGATGCTGTTTTAAGCATTATCATTTAATTTCCATGTTCCTAACAAAATAAATGTAAAAAATTTGCTCTTTCTCAGAACACTAGGCTTCCTAAATTCAATATCAAAAGTAATTGAAAAACAGATAGTATGAAATTTGTAGTACAAAGAAGGGAAGGAAATTATTCACTGAAAATATAATTTCATTGTCTTTAAAAAATGGTAAGTATATTTCTTGATAGAAAATACCAACTTTTTAATGCATTTTATTAAGGTACATGCCTTATAATTGGCATTACCCTTTATGTTATTTTAATTTTTTTAAAATATTAAATCAAAACGACAATAAGCTACCATCTCACACCTGTCAGAATGGCTATCATCAACAAATCAACAAATGACAAGTGCTGGCAAGGATTCAGAGAAAAAGGAACACTCGTGCACTGCTGGTGGAAATGCAGACTGGTGCAGCCACTATGGAGAACAGTATGGAGTTTCCTCAAAAAACTAAAAATGCAGCTGCCATTTGACCCAGTAATCCCACTTCTAGGAATATATCCCAAGAAACTAGAACCAGCAATAAGAAAGGATATATGCATCCCTATGTTCATAGCAGCACAATTCACATTTAAGATCTGGAAACAGCCTAAGTGCCCATCAGCAGATGAGTGGATTAAAAAACTCTGGCACATCTACACTGTTGTAAAAAGAAGGAAGTCCTACCATTTGCAAGAGCATGGATGGAGCTGGAGAGCATTATGCTAAGTGAAATAAGTCAGTCAGAGAAGGATAAATATCACATGCTCTCACTCATTTGTGGAATATAATGAACAACATAAACTGATATACAAAAACAGATCCAGAGACAGAGAAGCATCGATCAGATGCTCAAACCTCAAAGGGGAGGTAGGAGAGGGTGGGGATAAGGGGGAGAGATCCACCAAAGGGCTTGTATGCATGCATATAGGCCTAATCAATGGACACAGACAACAGGGGTGTGAGAACATGAGCGGGGGGGGCAATGGGGGGATAAGGATACATATATAATGCCTTCATTAATAAAGAAAATTATTGAATTTATTGAGGTAACTGGTTAATAAAATTATATAGGCTTCAAGTATACAATGCTATACTATGTCATCTGTATAATGTATTATGTGTTCACCACCCAAAGTCAAGTCCTTTTCCATCATCATTTATCCCCAATTTACCCTCTTCTACCTATACCCATTCCCCTTTATCTCTTGTAATCACCATACTGTTGTTTGTATCTATGAGCATTTTTTCTCTGCTTAATCTCTTCACCTATTTCACTGATTTCCCCAACCCTCCTCCCCTCTAAAAGTTATCAGTCTGTTTTCCATAATTATAAATCTGTTTCTATTATGTTTGTTAGTTTATTTTATTCATCCGATTCTACATATAAGTAAAATCATGGTAATTGTCTTACTCTGTCTGGCTTATGTTAGTTATCATAATACTTTCCAGGTCCATCCATGGTGTTACAAAAGGTAAGATTTCCTTCTTTTTTACAGCCAAGTAGTATTCCATGGTGTAAATGTACTACAGTTTTATTATCCACTCATCTACTGATGGACACTTGGGCTGCTTCCAGATCTTGGCTATTGCAAATACTGGTAGTGTTCCAGTGAACATAGGGGTACATATATTCTTTCAAATTAGTGGAATTGTTGGGTCATAAGGCAGTTCCGTTTTTAATTTTTTGAGTAAACTCCATACTGATTTCCACAGTGGCTGTGCCAATTTGCATTCCCACCAGCAGTGCATGGGGGTTCCCCTTTCTCCACATCTTTGCTAACACTTATTTGTTGTTTTACTGATGGTAGCCATTCTGACAAGTGTAAGGTGTCATCTCATGGTTTTAATTTGCATTTTTCTCATGATTAGTGACATTGAACATCTTTCATAAGTCTATTAACTATCTGCATGTCCTTTTTGATGAAGTGCCTAGTCAGGTCCTTTGCTCATATTTAAATTAGATTGTTTGTTTTTTGGTGTTGAATTGTATGTTATTTATAAATTTTGAATATAACCCCTTATCAGATGTGTCATTAGCAAACATGTTATCCCATTCAGTGGGTTGTCTTTCATGTTGTTGACCATTCCTTTGCTGTGTAAATATTTTTAGTTTGATGTAGTCTGATTTTTTTTATTTCCCTTGCCTGAGGAGATATATCAAGAATATTGTCACAAGAAATATCTGAGATTCTACTGCCTATATTTTCTTCTAGGATTTTTATGCTTTTTGGGTCTAACAAATCTTTCATTCATTTTGAACTTATTCTTATATAAGGTATAAGAAGGTAGTATAGTTTCATTTTTTGCACATATCTGTCTCATTTTAAGAACACTATGTATTGAATACTGTCTTTACTCCATTGCAAGTTCTTGCATCCTTTGTAAAATATTGACTATAAATCTTGGGTTTATTTCTGGGCTTTATTCTGTTCTATTGGTCTACGTCTGTTTTTATGACAGTACCATGATGTTTTGATTACTATGGTCTTTTATTATAGTCTGATATTAGGAAGCATGGTTCTTCCAACTTTGTTCTGCTTTCACATGATTTATGTGGCTATTCGAGGTCTTTTGTGGTTTCACATACATTTATAGAATATTGTTTCTAGTTCTGTGAAATATGCTATTGGTATATTGACAGGAATTGCATTGAATTATAGGTTGCCTTGAATACTATGGATATTTTAACAATGTTAATTCTTCCTATGCATGAACAAGGTACATGCTTCCACTTATTTGTATCTTTAATTTCTTTCTTCAGTGTCTTATAATTTTCCAAGTATAGGTCTTTTACATTTTTGGTTAAATTTAACTCTAGGTATTTTTTAAAAAATATATTTTATTGATTTTATAGAGAGGAAGGGAGAGAGATAGAGTTAGAAACATCCATGAGAGAGAAACATTCATCAGCTGCCTCCTGCACACCCCCTACTGGGGATTGGGCCCACCACCAACTAACATGCTCTTGACCAGAATCAAACCCAGGACCCTTCAGTCTGCAGACTGATGCTCTATCCACTGGGCTAAACCAGCTAGGGAAATACCAGGTATTTTTGATGCAATTGTAAATGGGGTTGTTTACTCTGTTTCCCTTTCTGATAGTTCATTGTTAGTATATAAAAGTATAACTGATTTCTGGATATTTTGTATCATGTTATTTTACTCAATTAGTTTGTTAGTTCTAGTAAATTTTGCTGTTGTTAATCCTCACCCAAGGATACTTTTTTCCATTGATTTTTAGAGAGAAAGAGAGGGAAACATTGAGAGAGACACATGTATCGGTTGCCTCCTGCGCGTGCCGCAAATGGGGTGGGAATGAACCTGCAACCCAGGTATGTGTCCTTGACTAGGAATCAGTTTGAGACTCTTCCATACTGGGCTGATGCTCTACCACTGAGCAACACCAGCCAGGGCAGTTCTAGTATTTTTTGCTTGTTTTTGGTGTGTGTGTGTGTGTGTGTGTGTGTGTGTGTGTGTGTGTGTGTGTAACCTGTAGGGTTATCTATATATAGTATCACGTCATCTGCAAATAATAAAAATTTTACTTCTTCCTTTCTAATTTGGATGCCATTTATTTCTTATTGTTATTTGATTGATATGGCTAGGACTTAAAGTGGTGTAAGTGAACATCGCTGTCTTTGTCCTGATCTTGGTTGTGGATTTGTCATATATGGCCTTTTTATACACTGTGGTATGTTCCCTCAATTCCCACTTTGCTGAGAGTTTTTATCATAAATGGGTACTGGATTTTATCAAATGATTTTCTACATCTATTGATATAATAATGTGTTTTTTATCCTTCATTTTGTTTATGTGGTGTATCACATTTATTGATGTGCAGATATTGTACCAACGTTGCATCTCCGCAATTAATAATCCCGTTTGATCATGGTGTATGATCTCCTTAATAAATTGCCGTAACCAGATTGCTAATATTTTCTTTAAGAATTTTAGTATCTAGTTTCATCAGGGATATCAACCTATAATTTTCTTTCTTTCTAGTGTCTTTATATGGTTTTGGAATTAGGATAATGCTGGCCTTGTAAAAGAGCTTGGGAGTCTTTCCTCCTCTTGAATTTTTTGAAATAGTTTGAGAATAGGTGTTAGTTCTTAGAGTGTTTGGTAAAATTAACTGTGAAGCCATCTGGTCCAGGACTTTGGTTTGTTGGTAACTTTTAATTACTATTTCTTTTTCATTAGTTGTAACCAGTCTATTCCTATTTTCCAATTCTTCCTGATTCATTTTTAAAAGATTATATGTTTCTGGGAATTTATCCATTTTGTCCAATTTGTTGGCATATAGTTTCATTATGTATTTTTACACTTTTTATTTTTGTGGTGTCATTTGATACTTGTCTTTAATCTCTGATCTAATTTATTTGGGTCCTCTCTCTTTTTTTCTTGATGAGTCTGGTTAAAGTTCGCCAATTTTGTTGATCTTTAAAAAGAATCAGTTCTTGGTTTCATTGAACATTTTGTATTGTATTTTAAACTCTATTTTGTTTATTTCTGCCTTAATCTTTATTATTTTCTTTCTTCTGCCCACCTTGGGCTTAGCTTGTTATTCTTTTTCCAGTTTCTTTAAGTATAAAGTTAGGTTGCTGGAGATTTTTCTTGTTTCTTCATGTAGGCTTGTAATGCTATAATTTTCTCTCTTAGGACTGCTTTAGTTATGTCCCATATATTTTGGATTGTTGTGTTCTCATTTTCATTGTTTAAGGTATTATTTTATTCCTTCTTTGATCTCATTGTTAACTCATTGATTGTTTAATAACATATTATTTAGTCTTTATGTCTTTGTGTGATTTTTTAATTAATTTCTTGTGATTGATTTCTAGTTTTATACCATTTTATTTAGAGAACATGCTTGATAGGATTTCGATCTTCTTAAATTTATTGAGATGGTAAAACTCTTTAAGGTAATTGTGTTTTCTCCCCAAAGAATGAAAAGCTAAAAGCTGCTGCTATCTTGATTACACTAGTAAAGTACACACATAAACACACACACACACACACACACACACACACACACATGCGTACTTCACAATGAATATCTGATATAGTATCAGAATGAAAATGGTCATTTAATAATGATTAGCTTGAAGTTGAAGAACATCTCTTCAGTGTCAACTATATTATGTATCTCAAGGTTTGGATAACTACTTAAAGTATTTTCACTCTTCCTAATGTTCCTGCGCGCGCACCTCCCCCCCACCCCCACCCCCGCAGCAAACTACTCAAAAAACAACACTTTTCAGAAAATAATCTAGGCAGGAAAACCTAGACATAAAACTGCACTAAAACAGAATGCATCGTCATGCACACAGCTGTTTTCATATTATCTGTATGAAAATAAAGAATAAAGAGGAAACACAATGACAACACAGAAAAATAAAGAACTATCAAATTTTCTTGCAGCAATTGTTTTTAGCCATTTTTAACCTAAATTCATAAGATTTTTAAAAACCACATATTAATTGGAGCTAAAATGTTAGGTCAAAATTCTGTGAAACAATAAAAATAAAACAATTCAGCCTGGCCATCATGGCTCAGTGGTTGAGTGTTGACCTATGAACTAGGAGATCACAATTTGATTCCCAGCCAGGGCATGTGCTGGGGTTGTAGGTTTGATGACCAGTGTGGGGGTATGCAGGAGGCAGCCAATAAATGATTCTCTCTCATCATTGATGTTTCTATCTCTCTCTCCTTCTCCCTTCCTCTCTGAAATCAATAAAAAATATACTTTAAAAAGTCAGTAAACTTGTCACTAAAACTAGGTACAGCTTCCTATATTAGCCACATTTTATGGTTTAAAGAGAAAAAAATATTGTAATATGGAAATTAATTGCAATCTAACATAAAAATTGGGCACAGCAGTAAAATTGTCCTTAATATTCATGCATTCATTTATTCATTCACTATTCTATTGATTCATCCATCAGGCATTTATTAAGCATCTACCATATGCTCCCTATAATATACATTGAATCTACAGAGATGAATAAAACAAGTTCAAAATCCAGTATGGGGATAAGTTAAGAAAACAAACAATTGCAATAAAATGTGATGTGCAGAATAAATTATAAATTTTGATTACTTTTTCTAAGGAAAAGAAAAAGGAACAACATGGACTTTCAGGCATTTTAAATACTATATTCTGATTACAAATTAATTTTTTAAATAAAGACAAATTGAAGAAATGTCTCCTGTAATAACATAATCTAGAGATAATCAATGTTGACATTTTTTTGGTATATACACTTCATATCACTGAATGTGTTTGTGTGTGTGTGTGTATATATATATTTATTTATATATTTATATATATACACACATATATATTACATAAAATTTATTATTCTATCTAATAAAAGAGTAATATGCAAATTGACCATCACAAGATGGCTGCTCCCATGTGGTCAAAGATGGCCACCATAAGATGGCCAGCAAGGGAGGGCAGTTAAGGGGGACCCAGGCCTGCAGGGGAGGGCAGTGGTGGGGGACCCAGGCCTGCAGGGGAGGGAAGTTGGGGGTACCCAGGCCTGCAAGGGAGAACAGTTGAGGGGGCACCAGGCTGGCAGAGGAGGGCAGTTGGGGGGGGCACCCCAGGCCTGCAGGCAAGGACATTTGGGGGGGCACCAGGCTGGCAGAGGAGGGCTGTTGGGAGGGAC
>PVJC01030034.1:0-21464 GCA_004026665.1 Murina feae | reverse complement strand
AATGAGGGGGTGATCAGTTCCCTCCTTCTACTCACTGGGAGTAGGCTGGTTAATCAGACGGGCCCTACTTACAGACAAGTCCAGAAGGTCCAGAAGTGTTTGTCCACGCTCTTCAGGTGCCGGCCGGGTCCTGGGCTGAGGTCTGGGAGCGCTGGAGTTCCCCCCGTTTAATTCTGCTAAAATCAGCAGGGCGCGCTTTTGGAGGTCTGTCCTGCGCCCCCGGGCCCCTAACCCAGTCTTCTAACCGGAGGCAAGAGCCAGCTTCGATTAGTTTCCAGGCCAGGGAACCAAATGTTGCAGAAAGACCACAAAAACTAAGCGATGCTTTGAAGAGGTGGAGAAATCACAGCTTTAATACACACGTGGACTCAGGGATTAATCCAAATCAGAGTGGGGGTAGCACTCGAGAATCTTGCTTTATAGGTGCCCCTCGAGTTCATTGATTTGCAAATATACTCCCTCCCTCCAAGGCCCTGAAGGGAGAATTCTTTTCATCTACCCTTCCCCCAGATACAGGGCTCAAAAACAAGGCTCCCTTGCCTTATCTACCAGGGGACAGGGCTTTGTTTGGTTTAATGGCCTTGCAGAACCAGCCTTCCTCCTCACAGGGACTGACATTTCTAAACCCTGGAGTCTGTGAATAAGGTAACTGAATTCTAAGATAGTCTTCCTAGTTTTCAACTTAGCCCTGCTTGCAGATGGGACTTGGGGCACCTAGTTTAGCCCTTTCCACCTAAGTGTCCGGTGCTGACCAGGTGAAGGTGGCATCTATGGCACGTGTATCGCTGAACTGTCTCAATGAACCCAGCTAAGAAGGCAGTGAAACCAGCATGAAGTATTCCCTCCCGAGCCTGACACATCCCGAATAGAGAAAGCTTCTTTTCTCTCTAGTTGCACCTTCACCTGGGCAGTGACTTCTTCAGAGACTCCCCTGCGCAGTGAGATGCTATGCCAATACCCTGAGTTCCTGCACCTGCGGAGGTTTGTGATGAAGCTGGAGGCCCAGCCAAGTCCATCCCCCTCCCCAGCTTCTGTCAGGGCAGCAAGGTCTGAGAACCATTTTCTTGAATCCACAAAGTGCAGTCCTACTTCTATATAAATATTTGCTTTTGCACATAATGCTGTCATAAATGGAGGTTCCCAGTATGATCAAACTTCTCCACAGTCAACTGCACAGTTCTAAAAGCCCATCTGGCCTGAGGTGCACCCGTAGGAACTGTGAAGGTCAAATACCTGCTTAAGCACTGTCAGCTGAAGTCCAAAGCCATAAAACCCCTCCTCCTCTAACAACCTTTCTTTCCCAGATTCACCTCTTGTTTTACAGGTTTCAGTATTTTTTGTTTCACATACCAGGTATTGGAAGTAACCGATGGGACCCTCAATAAAAACACACTTTATCTCAGCTCAAGAGTGGAATAAGCTAGAAATAACACAAGTAAGACATAAAACATTAAAACCAAGGTCAGTCGAGTTGAAGAATGTAGCTTAGTTTGGGGGCCAAATGTAGGGCAAAGGGAAGACAGTTCAAGGGCAATGCTGACCCTTGGGAGAGCACAAGGGAATGAGAGGGACTGACACCCCTCTGCTCCCACAGGAACAAGGGTGAAGCTGAACAAAGTGCATCCTGTTCCTCCTTCCAGAACTATCAGGAGCTACAAGTAGTAGAACGTGATGACCGATTACATGGGTTGGGTAAAGGAGGAAAAGTTGAAATGGTGAAGTTCAGGGCATGACAGAAACATAGCTTATAGGAGGAGCAGATGTAGAGAAACTTTAGTTACGGGGATTTTATGTTGGAGCTCCCTAGGTGGAGAAACCCACTAGGCATTGGCTATGTGCTGAGGGGCATAGCCAAGGTCAGGGCTGCTGCTACAGATTAGGAAATCACCAGTATAAATAGGAATTCAAATCATGGAGTGAATGGGAGAATGTAAAGAATACAGAGGTCAATAGTCAGAAGCAGCAAATGAATGAGAAGCTCATAAAGAACAATAAAAGAATCACTGGTAAAAAGGAAGGGTAGGGTTGGCAGTGGAGGTAGACTGAGGGAAGGGGAGCTTTATAAAGAACCAGAGTGATTAGAGAGAACCTGATAGAGAGTTTCAGCAGGAAAGAGACTGGGCACTCCTATTAAAAGTTTAATTCTGAGACAGCCTTCTTTGAGCAGATAAACTTGAAGTACCTGAGTGAGCTTTAACCCACAAGGCAACATTAGTGAGTCTAATATGAGAAACATTCTCACTTCTCAGCCAAGTCACATGTACCATCCAGAACTGTAATCCCTACTCTATATTTTATTGATTTTTTACAGAGAGAAAGGGAGAGGGATAGAGAGCTGGAAACATCAATGAGAGAGAAACATCGATCAGCTGCCTCCTGCACACCTCCCACTGGGGATGTGCCCGCAACCAAGGTACATGCCCTTGACCAGAATCGAACCTGGGACCCTTCAGTCCGCAGGCCGACGCTCTATCCACTGAGCCAAACCAGTCAGGGCTGTAATCCCTACTCTAGTAACTACTACCACACACAGCTGTGGACATGTACATTGACTTTAAGTTAATAAAGGTAAGGACTCCATTCCTCAATAGCCCTAGATGTTCTAGTAGCACTACGTACATTAGTAGCCATGTTGCATGTGACTAATGGCTACTATTGGACAGCACAGATATAATAGCACTACCAGGAAGAAAGTTCTATTGGGCTATATTTATCTACAAAATAATTGATTGGCCTGTCATTGTCCAATAAAGAAGACATGAGCTAAGTAAAATGCAGTTTATCAGTAGGAAAATTATAGATGTAGTCACAGTAATTGTGCAGTTCTCCGACAGTTCAAAATATAAAACATTACACTACTGGTATTAAAAGTTTTTGAAGATGGCACAGTTACATGGAGCTAATTATAGGAAAGTAGTACTTAGCAATACTCAATAAATAGAGGTGAATTCTTTTATGTGTTCAGATTCAATAAAATTTGGAAATGCTGCCATCATCTGGTCAATTAGGAAAATGGAACTTTCCCCAAATCTGCCAAACAACATAAACATCAGATGCCTTTTGTGTATCCATGGACACTTTGCTTTTAGGGGAAAAAATCTTTCACCATCTATACTTCAAACCAATGGTGTAAACTACTTAAATTATTCAATGTTATAAAGTGAGAGGTCAAAGGGCCTTACAATATTGCTTTACTGGGAAAACATAGGTTAAAAAGTTAATGTATCTCCTTAAATGTGTGTTTCCTTATAGTAAACTAGAGGCCCACTGCACAAAAATTTGTGCACTCAGGGGGGTCCCTCAGCCCAGCCTGTTCCCTCTCAAAGTCTGGGACCCCTCGGGGGATATCCACCTGCTGGCTTAGGCCCGCTCCCTGGGGAGATCAGGCCTAAACTGACACTCAGACATCCCTCTGGCAGCCCGGAAGCCCTTGGGGGATGTCCACTTGCCAGCAGGGAGCAGGCCTAAGCTGCAGTCGGACATCCTCAGCGCTGCTGAGGCAGGAGAGGCTCCTGACATCACTGCTGTTTGTGCTGACAGCCGTCAGGCTGGCTTGTGGCTGAGCAGAGCTCCCCCTGTGAGAGTACACTGACCATCAGGGGGCAGCTCCGACATTGAGCATCTGCCCCCTGGTGGTCAGTGTGTGTCATAGTAGCCAGTCATTCCCAGTTGTTCTGCTGTTAGGGTCAATTTGCATATTATCCTTTTATTATATAGGATTATTCTTCATATTGGAGAATAGTAATGCTAGCCTCTACTGGTAAGCAATCATCAATAATAACAAAATGTTGAAATTAATATCTATCATGGAAATGACTTAGAGGATAAAGGCAGGAATTCACTAAATAGGTCACTTGCCATGGTATTAATACTGTTTTTAATAATTAAACATGGTTACCCAGGAGATACTGTCTAAGTGGAGGATGCTGGCTCATCTGGTTGACTGTGTGGTACATTGCCCATAGATACTGAAGGTCTACTTAACAGAAAGAAAAGTACAAATGGCCAATTGTCCTTATGAGATATAAGGAGGGGCGAGAGAAGACATAGAGGGGGGAGAGAGAGAGATTGAGAGACCAAATAATTAGTCTTGCTGCCTAAGAAATACGGTAGGAAAAGGTGGTGCTAAAAACCTGACTCTGAGGATGTCCAGCAGGTGGCAGCGGTGTTGCAACTAACCTGGGCATGCTCCATGCTTGTTATACTAGTAAATCCAACTCAAGTCATTTGTGATCAATCTTAACCATTTCTCTTTATGACAGCAAGCCAGAAGCACAACCTAAATATCTCTGTCTTCAGGAGAAATCTGCTTTCATCCTGGGAATGACTGATTTTAAATATAATTTACAGAAAGCTTCTTTGTAGCATCAGCTTGAAAAGTGTTGAACATGGTGTGGGGTGGGGACCAGATAAGAACAGTCTAAACATGAGATAAGTAGATGGTAATTTTCACTTAAGCAGAGGCCATCTGGGGAGAGAAGCTTCCTGTTCAAAGAGCAACATGTGACTTTGTGAAATAAAAATTGTACATTTAAAAAGACCTTTATTTTATCCCAGGTAAATCAAATTATTGCAGGATTAGTTCATTTTAAAATACATTTAATAAACTGCATAAAAGGAATGAGAAATCTAAATATGCTCATTACCTAAATATACACATTTTAATATACTCCTTAAAATAAAGCAAACAAAAAAGAACAGCTCCATTTCTGTGCCTTCATGAAACCCTATAAGCTGCGATTTGGAAGCTGTCAATCTCACCCAATGGGAGTGAACCCTTCGCTATTGGTGTATGTCACTAATGCACACATGGGCATTTAGCTTAGGCCTGCTGTGGGGCCAGACTGGCAAGTGCTGGAGGATCAGAGATGAAGAGCAGATGGGCTACAGCGATGTAGGTGCTGAAACAGGTTAATCAGGTCTGGAGCTGACACTGCTCAGTCACAGTGAGCAAGACATTCGTTCCCAACTCTGGCTGCACAATAGCATCCCCTGGGCTGTTTAAAAACTTCAGACCAATCAAATCCAAGGCTCTAGAAGTAGGACCATGTTTTTAAATCACCAGGTCATACCAAAGTGTAGACAAGGTTAAGAACCAGTGGCTTGGGGTGAAAATTGAAGAAATAGTTGGAGGGAAGCCTGGGGACAGGCAGGAAGCAGGTAGAAGCATGCAGGTTGGTCAGGTGGTATTTGGGGGAGGTATTTTTAAAAATAGGTGGTTATACATTCATTCAATTACTGATTGATTCAATTACCTCTTGCCCAGCACTGCTTTAAGCATTGAGTGAAAACAAGTAAATAAGACTTAGGCCTGACAATCAACAGCTGCACAGCCAGACCTTGTAAATTTTTGAGAATTGCTGTGCTGGTGAGGAGGTTGAATGGGGATCAAGGCCAGTTATGAGCATGGTAGACACACTAATGTTTATTTTATCCTAGAGTTTAAATGATATAAAGGCTATTCAAGTTGGGTGGGGTTAAGATTTCATGAGCAGCCCCTGCCCAGGGCATTCTCAGCTGGTCGTGAGGGATGGGGCTCCCAGGCCACACTTTGGAGAAGAACCAGGTTCTGGTAAACACCAAGCTCACAGACAGAATGAGCAGAAGGCTGCAGTGAAAGTGTGGAGTTCCAGGGTAAAGAAAGTTCAAGATGCTTCCACTGAGGAAATAAAGGTGTTGAACAAAATTAATGTACACAAATGCCCTTGGCTGATAGGAACCCATACACTTTTATATTAAGGAAATTGAGGCTGGTGATTACCCTCAATTTTCATTCCCCCCTACCTGCATTGTTTACCTTCATCCCATTCCATTCATTCATCAACAAGAAATACAGTTTACCAGCTGCAGTGATTGAGCCTCACCCTCAGAAAGCTGACAATGTATGGAGGAAGATTCTGGCACTCCCCTTCCCCTTCCCTCTCCCCTCCTCCCCCATCTACTCCCTACCCTTACCACCTCACCCCCCAGACTCAGCAAATGAGAGGCCTCTACTTCTGTCCAAGCCCAACCCTTCAACCTTTGCCTTTGACTCCACCCATGACCTTGACTCCAAACCTTCGGCCTCTTCCAGGAAGGATCTTGTTCAAACTCATCCCCTGTCTTCCCTTTCTCTTTTTTAAGAAAATATATTTTATTGGTTTCTTACAGACAGGAAGGGAGAGGGACAGAGAGCTAGAAACATCGATGAGAGAGAAACATCAATCAGCTGCCTCCTGCACACCTCCCACTGGGGATGTGCCCGCAACCAAGGTACATGCCCTTGACTGGAATCGAACCTGTGACCTTTCAGTCCGCAGGCTGATGCTCTATCCACTGAGCCAAACTGGTTAGGGCTTCCCTTTCTCTTAAAGCTTCATTTTCTATCAGCAGGTAAAAAGAGAAATATGTTTCCATCCTAAAAAGCAAGAAGCTCCAAACCTCTCTCCATCTTTGCTACTATTGGCCAACGCCCATTTTTTTACTCCTCACAACCCAAACTTCCTGAAATCACTACCAATACTTTCTCTTTTTTTAATTAAAATGTTTTTTAGTTTATTTTTGAGAGAAAAAAAGGGAGAAACATCACTCAGCTGACTCCTGCACACCCCTACTGGGCACCCAGTCCTCAACTACTGTGGATGAAGCCTGTATGCCCTGACCTGGACCAGTGACCACTTGGTGCATGGGACAATGCTCATCCAACTGAGCCATACTGGCCAGGTCAATACTTTCTTATTTCTACTTTCTCATCTTTCATTTACTCTTCAACCCAGACTAATCTATTTCCCATTCTTGTGTCTCAAATACATCCTCTGGACAGCCAAAAGGGAAATCTGCCCAAAGTCAAATCGTACCACCTCTCCTATGGTGAGACCTCTGTCACTTAGGATAGAGTTCAGTTACTGATCAGGGCATAGGAGGCACACGGCCCTCCCTGACTGGCTTTCCCTAGCAATGCCTCAAACATGACACTCTGGGAGCCCCGACATGCAGCGGTTCCCAGTACACGCCAAGTCTTTTCTCCTTGCTGTGCTTTTGTTCCTACTGGCTTCTCTCCCTGCTATCATAGTATGCAAATACCAATGTTCATAAATGCTTCATGGGTGCCTAATTCAAATGCATTTCTGTTTTCTTTGCATGGAAATCTAACAGGACTTGGTTTCCACTTAGATTAGAAGCAATAAAAGGATTATAAAATCAAGAGCATTAATAATGCTATACACACAGGCCCACTATCTAAAGTAAGGAGAGTCAGAAGCTAATGTAAGATTTCAAAGAGCAATTTTGGGTGATTCAGTGCAGAAACAAATAGTCATCTATTTTTCTATTGATTCTGGGGTAATGGCTATAATAAATTTCAGAACAGTAATTTCCAAACTAATGAACATTTTTTTTCAACAGAATTCCAAAGTAAGCAGCTTTTAAGGTAAGAAGCAAATAATAGATTTTAGTGAGAGAAAAAATTCGGCTCTTTAGATTGATTTAACCTCCAAGGGTTCTAGATAACTGAAATTCTGCTGCCTAATGATTAACTTACTCAGTGTGAGCTTAATAATGTTCAATAGATTATTACCTAAATGACTAATGTAGAATAAACTGCCACTGCCTCTAGCTAGTCTAACCTTAGCATGTAGCAAGGCCTCAGTGCAAGGTTGCTTTTTAAAACAAATTTTTTTTAAGAGAGTGGAAGGGAGGGGGAGAGGCAGAGAGAAAAACATCTATGGACATCGATTGGTTGCCTCCCACACACACCCTGGCCCTGGTCAGGCCTGCAACCAATATATGTGCCCTTGACCAGAATCGAATCCAGAGCCCTTCAGTCCATAGGCCGACACTCTATCCACTGAGTCAAATCAGCTAGAGTTTGCTAGTCTAACCTTTATGGAAAAATGTTCAATAGAAGAAATTTTATCTTTAATTATGACAGCATATAGACTGCAAAAATATTGGGAAATCTAGTGACATATTTTAATCTCATTTTGTAAAATCTCCTGACTTCTCTTTCTATTTGTATTCATAGATACTGGCTGGCAAAGACAGAACCTCTGGGCAGTGAATGAGGCACTTATTTTTGAATAGCTAAACCTGGAATTTTCACTGAGTAACATCCATGCAGACCATATGGTTGTGGGTGTGAAGTTGTCAGGTGATAAAGTCCATGGGGGCAGATCAATGATTGTAGGCGGGACACCTATCAGCATGTTTCTGGGCAGCTAAGGAGCTCTGCCAGCTCAGTGTGGCACTGACTGGGTAGGGCACTACCTGCTGGACATTAGGCAGCAGAGTGGAGGCAGATGGCAAGCGAGCAGGTTCTAAAGTGCAAGACCACCCAGAGCAGCCAGCCCACCCAACACACAGCTGAGACCTTGCAGCTGAGGAATAGCTACCTGTACCCAGAGCTGACAAAGATTGTTCTTAAAACCTGGCTAAGAATTGCCATGTGCAGCAAGGTCTCTGACATCTGACACAGAGCAGCAACCATGCCAAGGGTCCTTTTACACAAAACAAGAATAGTGGACAAATGGAGATGGGTGGATGGGATCTGGAGGCACAGGCAAGGAGAACACAGACACTTCTCTTAAGCATCCCTGGTGTTATGGTTTGAATTGCATCCCCTCCTTCTTCACCCCCCTCCCATAAAAAACCTCCTATGTTTAAGTCTCAACCTCCACACCTCAGAATGTGGCCTTATTTGGAAGAGAGTCACTGCAGACACAGTCAAGATCCTCATCACACTGGAGTAGGGTGAGTCTCTAATTCAATGATTGTCTTCATAAGAAGGATGAAATTTAGGCCCGGAGACAGATGCACACCCAGAGACCACCAGGTGACAAGGAGGGCAGAGGTCAGGATGAGGTTATCTACAAGCTAAGGAATGCCAAAGATGGCCAGCAAACCACCAGAATCCAGGGCAGAGGCATGGGCAGATTCTCCCTCACAACCTTCACAGGGAACCAGCTCTGCTGATACCTTGGTCTTGGACTTCCAGACTCCAAAACCGAGATGAAATAAAATTGTGTTACCTAAGCCGCCCAGTTTGTGGCACTTCGTTATGGCAGCCCTAGCCGATTAATACACTATTAAATCAGTTCCTTGGGAAGAATAAAAAAAGAACTACAAGAAAAACCACTGTATGTATAGCATTTGTAATTATATTCACACTAGGGGCCCAGTGCATGAAATTTGTGCAGGGGGAGGGGGGGCAGGGGGGCGGTCCCTCAGCCCAACCTGCACCCTCTCCAATATGGAGTTCTTGGGGACTCTCACAATTGAGGACTCTGGTTCTTAACCGCTAACCTGCCTGCCTGCCTGCCTTATCCCCCTAACTGCCTTCCCCTGCCGGCCTGGCCACCCCTATTAACTTTCTTTTTTAATCTTATCCCCTTCATGCACAATTGTATTTGACTTCCTTATTGGCTTCTTCCTCTCACACAATTTTTCTCCTTTATGTAACACTTTTCCTACTGACTCATCAAAATCTATCTTAGGTGGAGCCCATTTTTTCCCAACTAAAAATTCAATTTCAAGAAATGACTTACAAAGATTACTCATACAATTACTTATAGAATACCTCTTTAGGTTTTTCAGAACAATTTACCATGTGGAGCCTAAAGACTGGGCATGATGTTTCCAAGGGAGGCAGTTATCATGCATTACCAGAGCTTACAACAGCAAACAAAATGAGGGACCCATATTACAATCCAGAATCTGCTTCCCTAGATAGCTCCAGCCTCATATGGTTTGTAGATTTTTAATTCTGTCTCTATTTTAGGGAAGGATTTTGGTTTTTAAATAACATTCTATAGCTGAAGGGCCTGTTTTAGAATGAAGTTAAATAAATACTGGAGAGTGTCACTCAGCATCTAGAGCTTGAAGTTAGAAAACATTGGATGAAAAAAATAATATATCTTTGGCATGCTTCTAAATTTGGGATCAATATATATAAAAAGAAAAAGATAGATAGATAGATAGATAGATAGATAGATAGATAGATAGATATTGCAAAGTAATCATTTGCAACTTAGTGCCCAGAATAGCAGTTAGTATATGGTAGTTAATCCATAAATATTTGTCCAATGAATATTAACCAGACTGTTTTTTTTCTTCTCCCCCTTCCTCTCTAAGCATGACCCTCATTTCTTTCTTTTCTAATATATAGGTTTACCTTTAGCCCCATGGGATAGCTATTAGAATTGAAAGTTAAAAAGCATTAAAAAAGGATAACATATTTTTGCTTCTAAGTTCAATGTGTGATGGTTCATTTTATGTGTTGACTTTTGTCTGAGCCGTGGTGCTAAGATATTTGGTTAAACATTCTATTTTTGGATGGTTTTGTGAGGATGTTTATGGATGAGATATACACTTAAATAAGTCGACTTAAAGTAAATCAGTAAGGCCCACCTATGATCTGATCTATTTCCAGGCCTCAGGGCAGCCTCGGGGGCCTAGGCTGGCTCGCTCCCCCCCCCTCCACCCGCCACCCCTGTGGCTGCCCTGACGCTTGGAATCCATCGCCAGCCATGTGTGCCCATGTGTGCCTGTGCCCCCGAGATCAGATCTATTTCCAGGCCTCAGGGAAGCCTCCAGGGAGGAGCTGGCTTGATACCCCTGCCCCCGAGGCTGCTCTGTCACCTGGAATCCATCACCAGGCAGCCCTGCGCCTCCTGCCAGCGGCCACAGGCCAGCTGGCTCCTCCCCCCCCAGGTTGCTGCCACGGGCCAGGTCACTCCTCCGGTCCCCGGCTCCCCCGAGGCAGAGATCTTCCATCTGCCTTGCTGGGCCCCAGTGGCATACCACTTTTCCCAGGCTGGGGCTCCACCATCTTGGCTGAGCTAATTTGCATACGGCCGCTCTGATTGGCTGGTGGGCGTGGCTTAGGTGTCCCAAGAAACAGTTAATTTCATTATTACACCTTTATTAGATTAGATAACAGATGAATAGATAGATGAGAAGAAGGAAAAAGAAATACATACGCTTTAGTTAATTCTAGTTGTTTTATTTCTACACATATGTGCCTTACCTAAGTACCTGGTCTCCCTCTGTAATTTGGTTAACTATACAGAAAACTGCCCATTAATCTCATTCCATGTATCGGGGCCAGTCATTCTCAGCTTGTGCTGTTTTTGTAGCAAGTTCTATGCACTATTAGAGAGACTGGCATTCCAGACCAATTAAACGGTGCCTCTCATGAAGCGGAGGCGCCACAGTCAGATTCAGGACATAATTCTTTATTGAGCAACAACTTTGTACAGGGCTCAGTGTGAGACATTTGGTGACTATAGAGAAATAATTAATCAATAACATGAATAATAACATTAACAGGAATACATATGTCAACATATGTGTAGCTTTTTAAAAATATATATTTTATTGATTTTTTTACAGAGAGGAAGAGAGAGGGATAGTTAGAAACATCGATGAGAGAGAAACACCGATCAGCTGCCTCCTGCACACTCCTAACTGGGGATGTGCCCGCAACCAAGGTACATGCCCCCGACTGGAATCGAACCTGGGACCCTTGAGTTTGCAGGCTGATGCTTTATACATTGAGCCAAACTGGTCAGTGCTGTAGCTTTTCATTAATAATATACTGGACAGAAAAAAAAAAACCCACCCCTGATTGTAGAGCCAAATCACAGGACTCCCTTAAATGTATGTTGGGTGTCATGCCTCAAAATCTTTAGCCTAGTGAGCTTAGAGAAGGGAAAGGATGGGTGGAGTTGGTTGGGAAAGGAAGGCTTTAGGAGGATGATCCACCTTATCCTGAGTGATGATTGGGGGTGGCCAGACATGGAAGGGGACACAGGTACCCGAGATGGAGGGAAGCCAAAGAATGTAGAAGTGGTTCTCTGTGATTGGGGGACTAGAGGAGTGGTAAGTGGAAGCTGTGGCTGGAGAGACAGGCTGGGGTTAAAAGACATGTGAATCAACCAGTAGCCACCTCATTGAAAGGACAGAAACAGGTTTTGTGGCACTGTATATGCTAGGTGTCTGTGATAAATGTTATAATTAGTAGGAACCATACCATCACCAGGACTTGAGTCTGTTTCATAGTTCTGGGATATGCAAATGTCTTCTGTAAAGAAGACATAAATTGATAAAATGGAAAGGACAAATAATCTGGAATCAGAAGATCTGGATTTGAATCCTGAGTTGACTGACTTCTGGCAATGTCTTAGAGTAGAGTTTCTGGGATACAACCCTTCAGAGTCATTTACTCTTCCATAGACAAATCACTTTGCAAGAAAACATTCTTTGGCTGATTCTGAGACTTTAAGTTTGAGGTAAGTTAACTGATGAAATTTCATAATAAAGCACTGTGAACTTTTAGCTCTTGATGTATGTTTTAACACATCCTATATAATAAAGAGGGAATATGCAAACTGACCATCACTCCGGTCAATGTGTACCCACAGCTGAGGCTAAGTTCCCATAACGAGCCTTAAGGAGCAATCAGCAGGAACCTGAGGCTGCACGCCCACCCACCTCCTGCATGGGGCTTGACAGGGGACCTCAGGCCGTGCCTTCCACCCGCAGGGCTTGACAGGAGACTTCAGGCTGCTCCCCCCACCCTGGCACCAGGCCAGAGGAACTCAGGCTGCACCCTCTTCCCTGGTGCCAGACCGAGGGACCTCAGGCCATGCCCCCCGCCCTGGCCTCAGGCCAGGGGACCTGAGGCTGTGCCCCCTGCCCCGGCGCCAGGCTGGGGTATCACAGGCCACTCCCTCCGCCCAGCAGGGCTTGATGGGGGACCTCAGGCCATGCCCCCCTGCCCTGGCACCCAGGGGACCTGAGGCTGCACCCCCCCACACACCTGGCAGGGCTTAACAGGGTGTGACCGGCTGGGTCTGGATCTAGCCCAATGAAGGGGGGCCATCCAGGTTTGGGTCTTGAGCAATTTTGAGGTGCACATGGGTGGTTGAAGACTTGACTCTGGGTTCCATGGTGCACCCCAGACTCTGACAGGAGGAAGATTTTCATATACATTTTACTAATTTTCTTTAATCTCTGACACTTCCATTATAGAGAAAGGGCAAATAGCAATATTAAAATATTTCCTTTAATTAATCCCCTTTTAACGTGCATGAATTTCGTGCACTGGGCCACCAGTGTTAAAATATGTGTTGTGGTTGATTTCACAGATATTGCTTTAAAGGATTTTTTTCCTTGGATTGCTCAAGACTTTGTCTGGTTTCCCTTTTTGTTGGGTAGCCTTTCCCTAAAACCTGGTCCTCCTCTTGGTGGCCAGGCACTGCAGGTAGGAGGCAGGACGATGGCCTGGTGGGTATATAAGAGGGACCCAAGAGCCAGATCACTGTGACTCGGAGGCTCATACAGCTGTTCCCCTTGCGCTGTCCCTCTAAGAAAGTTCTGTCCTTCTGGCCAGATAAAATAACTGGATGCTTTAAGAACCTATATTTTGGGGGGAAATTTGGCTTCCCTATGTCTACTATCATCCCTTTCTACACTATTGGGATGCAGTGAAACTGGCCGAGAATCCATTTCTTCCCCTTTATCCAGGAATTCTCCCTCTTCTTAAAATTGGTTCTGGGAGGCCAGGAGCCAAAGTAAAAGCTTACTTGTAGTTTCATACATACTCTGTAGAATGTATGTCTATAAATAACCCACTATAAGATAATACATGGGCCTTATTTTAAAATTAGTCTTTAATCAAATCAATGCAGGCCACTCAACTAATTACTCTGAGTTTTAGAATACTTCCATACATCAGAGCTAAAAATCCACAATGCTTTATACTTGGTTGTGTCTCAGGTTCCTTATAGCTCTAATTTCTTCACATTTGTAAGTATCAGTTTATGCAGGCATAAAACTTATCACTGTGCACAGCTCAAGGCTTAACTATTATTTCTTTTATTCCTCTTACCCTTCCTACGTAATGGAAATGTTTGATGTGAAAATTTAACAATATTCAGAATGTTGATTGAATTTTCTCAATTTGTCAGGGCAAGATCTGTGATGCATGTTCTTTGGTGTTTAAATTTCTCAGGAAATGTCAGTTGGCACTTGGTGATTACCCTTGGTATATACAGGCTATTATATTACTTCTATTTCAATTATACATGTTTACCATTTCCTGTCTTCTTATATTAAAAAAATTTGCTATGAAGAGAGACAGAGAATTTAGAAGTCAGTTGGGTGGCAACCACCACTGGCTACAGAAGTTGGTGGAGACATTTGTTTTCACATGGGAAGTAAGAACCACATTAATTACTTTAAGAGGGCTATCATTTTGGCAGAGGTTAATAGTGTATTCTAATATAATATCCTAACATTTTAAAAAAATTTATCAAAGTTGTACATGTTTTAAACACATAAAATAGTTTTCAATGCCTTAAAATATAGTCTTGCCCTGGCCGGTATGGCTCATTTGGCTGAGCACTGTTCATGCACCAAAAGGCGTCTGGTTCAATGCCTGGTCAGGGTACATGCCCAGGTTGTGAGTTCAATAGGAGGCAACTGATCAATGTATCCCTCTCATATCGACATTTCTTTTTCTCGCTTTCCATTCATCTCTCTCTGAAATAAAAAGATATTAAAAATAGTCTTATACATACTACCACTATTTTCTATCCCACAAAGGTAACAATTTTAATCTAATTATTTTGATAGTTATCTCAAAAAATATTGTTCTTGGTTGTATTATTAACGTTTTAATTTTAGTCCTCCACTGAAAATAGAAGATAGCATCAGCTGTTTTTCACTTTCTTTTTCTTTTTTTTGGTGTGTATATTTTACAGAGAGGAAGGGAAAGGGATAGAGGGTTAAAAGCATCAATGCAAGAGAAACATTGATTAGCTGCCTCCTGCACATCTTCTACTGGGGATGTGCCTACAACCATGGTACATGCCATTGACCGGAATCAAACCTGGGACCTTTTAGTCCTCAGGCCGACGCTGTTTTTCACTTTCATACTATCATGCACGCACAAGCATACTTCCTAAAACTTAGTCATTATTTTAAATTAGTATTATGATGTAAATGCTTTTGAAAGCTTAACATTTTACTATACAGTAATCATTTTTCCTATTCTATATGCTTTATTTTCACTGGAATTAACAATTGTCTATTTTTGTTTGCTAACTTTTCTATGTATTTATTACATATTTAACCCCCTTTAGTTATGTAAATCTCCTCTCAGTATGTTCAAACACTTATAGAGAATTTACCACTTTTATCTTTATGAATAAGACTCTCTCAGAAGCTTCTGACCTGCTTTAGTCTGGATGGTTTTTCCTTGGTCTTACAGCAAGAAAGAAATCTTCTTCCACCATCATCTTGGTGGTTACCATCATCTCTCCTGACCTAAATCTCTAGCATCCTGAGTTCCATGCCTTCTTTTTCTCTCTAACCCCTTGATATGATGTGACATATCCTCTTTTAGCTTCGTTAAATAGAAAATATGGGGGTTAAGAGCTTTCTATTACTACAATCTGAACACTTTTTAGATAGTTGTTCCAGGTATAAAATTTTAGTTTGGTGGTAAACTTTCATAATTTTGAAGATGTTAATCCATTATCTTATATCTTCCAATGTTGCTGTTGACAAGTTTCTATTAATTTTTAAAAATCATTTCACTCCCTTCTCTGCTGCCTCCCTCCCTCCCATCTCTGCCACCTCTATTTCCTTCCATCTCTGCTGCTTTGCTCCCTACCGTATCCGCTGTCTCAGCTCCATTCCCTTCTCCCTGCTTCGCTCCTTCTGGAGCACTTGGCTTCCTTCTACCTGTCTTCAGTCTTTGCTCCATGCCTGTGTATGCAAATCAACTGACATCTTTGTTGGGTTAATTTGCATATTGCTCTGATTGGCTGGTGGGCGTAGCGGAGTGATACCAATTTGGATGTTAGTCTTTTATAGGTGTAGTTATTTTTCTCTAAATATTCTTTTTTTCCAAGGATGTGATATCTTCCCTTCTCTCTTTATGATATTAACTAGGGGCTTGGTGCCCTCTCACAGTCTGGGACCCCTCGGGGGATGTCCACCTGCTGGCCTGCCTGGTCAGCCTGGGTGAGGGGCTGATGGCTGTTTGCAGGCTGGCCAAGCCCCCAAGTGGGAACCCTCAACCCATGGGGGTGTGGCCAGCCTGGGTGAGGAGCTGAGGGCAGTTCTCAGGCTGCCCACAGCTCGCATTGACCCAATGTCCCAGCGAGGCTGGCTGGAATCCGGTTTCTGGGGTTTATTTATCTTCTATAATTGAAACTTTGTTACCTTGAGCAGAGGCCCGGCTGGCCTAGGCAGGCAGTTTCAACTCCATCACTGGTGCAACGGAAACCTCCTTGAGGTTTGCTCTAGCTCCATGACTGCCAGCCACCATCTTGGCTGGGTTTATTTGCATACAGCCATTCTGATCCGCTGATGGGCGTGGCTTGGCTGATGGGCGTGGCTTGGGTGTCTCGGCGTGTTGGTTAATTTGCATATTACTCTTTTAATAGATTAGATGTTAGTCTTTTCTTTTTAAAAAAATATATTTTATTGATTTTTTACAGAGAGGAAGGGAGAGGGATAGTAAGAAACATCCATCAGCTGCTTCTTGCACACCCCCTACTGGGGATGTGCCCACAACCAAGGTACATGTCCTTGACCAGAATTGAACCTGGAACCCTTGAGTCCACAGGCTGATGCTGTATCCACTGAGCCAAACTGGTTAGGGCAATCTTTTCTTGAAAAAAAACAAACACGTATTTTCTGCCCTAACTGGTTTGGCTCAATGGAGAGAGCATCAGCCTGCAGACTGAAAGGTCCCAGGTTCAATTCCAGTCAAGGGCATGTACCTTGGTTATGGGCACATCCCCAGTAGGGGGTGTACAGGAGGCAGCTGATCGATGTTTCTCTCTCATCGATGTTTCTAACTCTCTATCCTTCTCCCTTCCTCTCTGTAAAAATCAATAAAATGTATTTTAAAAAATATTTTCTCCCCTCTCTCTTATCTCTATGCCTTACTTTTTCTCCTCCTACTTGTTCCTTTTCCTTCTATCTTTCAATTTAAAATATGTTCTTAAATGCTTGGTGGTTCTGGACTGTACAATGACATAGGAAAGTAGAGCAATAAACAGCTGATGGACTCTGCATGCATGTTGGAGGGCTTGTGGAGTAATATAATTACCCACTAGAGAGCTTTAAAGAGTAAATCCCATGATCGAGCCAAGGGGACATTTAATATTTCTCAGGGGCCAAAATAAATCACCTATTTATATACTCACCCAGGACAGAAGTGTCAAGTCATCTGGTTCCTGCCCTGATATATGATACTAGAGGCCCAGTGCACAAAATTCATGCATGGAGGGGGCAGTTCCCTCAGCTTAGCCAGAACCCACTCCAATCTGGGACTGCTGGCTCCTCACCACTCACCCGCCTGCTTACCTGATTGCCCCTAAGCCCTCTGCCTGCCTGCCTGATCACCCCTAACCTCTCTGCCTGCCTGGTCGCCCCTAAACTCTCTGCCTGCCTGCCAGATTGCCCCCAACTGCTCTCCCCTGCCAGCCTGATCTCAACTCCAACTGCCTCTGCCTGCCTGATCGCCCCTAACTGCTCTACCCTGCCGGTCTGATCTCGCCCCCGACTGCCCTCCTTTGACAGTCAATTTGGTTCTGATTGGTCAGTTTCTATGCCAGTCAATGTCAAAAGCTCCACCTCCTAGGCAGCCATTGGCTCCTCACAGTTGATGCAAATTTGGTTCTGATTGGTCAGTTTCTATGCCAGTCAGTGTCTCTGGGCCTATCAATGGGGCCTGATCAGAAAGGCAGGGCTGATCAGCAGCCCCAGTGGAGGTCTAGAGAGAAATGGAGGCATGGCTGTTGACCAGGCAGGGAGAGAAAGAGAGGCAAATTCTGATCAACAGCTTCCACAAAGGTTATGGATCAGACCCTACCTCTCTCTCTGCAGGTTTCTCTCCAGGCCTGATCCACAGCCCCCTAGGCAGTCAGTAATGGGTCAGGGCGCCCAAAGCACCCCAGTCTAACTTCCAGTCTGCTCAAGCCTTCGGTTGTAATTGGTCCTTACGACCCTGGCTCTTTATTATATAGATTACATATAACTTTAGCACTCTAGAGGAACTAATATTAAAAATAGCAAAACACTGTTTCACACCTAAGGTTTTCTTAATATTATAATCCACTTCTTTCACTTTAAAAAATTGTGGTAAAATACACATTACATAAAATTTCCCACCTTAACCATTTTTACATTTAGAGCTGTAATAAGTACATTCACATTGTGGTGCAACCAATCTCCTGAACTCTTTTCATTTTGCAAAACTGTAACTGTGCACCCATGAAACAACTGCCCAAACCTCCTCCCTCCAGCCCACCATTCTACTTTCTATCTCTATGAATTTGATTACTCTAGGTACCTCATATTTATGTAGAATTATAAAATTGGTCTCTTTGTAACTGGCTTATTTCAGTTAATATCATGTCTGCAAGGTTAATCGTTTTTATAGACTAGAGGCTTGGTGCACATAATTTGTGTACAGGTGCAGTCCCTAGGCCTGCTGGCAATCTAAGTGTGAGCGTCTGGCATGGAAGGGCAGGTCCCAGCTGACCTCTGGGCCCTGGGCAGCACTTGGGCCCCCCCAGACCCCTGTGCACCCCCTGATGCCTTAGTCATCGGGCCCCCACCCAGCTCCCTCTGCGCTTGGGAGCCAGGCAGCAGCCCTGCCCCCCAGCCCCGCCACTGGTTGCCATCTACAAGGTGATTGGCAGAGCGATGGGGCCCTGCTCACACCCGCCTTGGCTTGGTGCCACTTGATCACCTGCTCCACCATCCCACCACAGTGCCGTTCTCACTGGGGCCCATTGGGGCCAGCAGCACCTCCACTGCTGCCCAACTGCTAGCATTGCATCACCAACACCCAACATGTTCCATGCCACCCCTTAGTGATCAGCACAAATCATAGCAAGTGGTCAAATTCCTGGTCGAAATCCTGATCTGGGGGACAATTTGCATATTAGGCTTTTATTATATAGGATGTGTCAGAATGTCCTTGTTTTTGCAGGTTTAATAATATTCCATTGTATGTATACACCACATTTTGATTATACAGTCATCAGTCAATAAACACTTTGGGTTGCTTTCACCTCTTGGCTATTGTGAATAATGCTGCTACGGACATAAACATGGGTGTACAATATAATCCTTTTTAATTAATTCTGCTTTTGCTCAGAACCTTCAAATGTCTCCAAATTTCTTCCCATCAGTGTTTTGTTGAAAATTTCTCTTTCTTCTCCATTCTCGCCTCACAATTTCTCTGTAGCTTTTATTGCTCTCATTTTCAAAACGGATAGTAATGACCACAAAAGCTCAGTAGATTCTAAACAACAACCCTGATGGGCTGTAATGAAGTTTTCACCCGTCCTCAGCAAAACAAAAAAAAGGACCATATAATCAGGGTATTAAAAAATCATAAAACAGCCCTGACCAGTGCAGCTCAGTTGGTTAAGCATTGTCATGTGTACTGAGAGGTTGCAGGTTCGATTCCCAGACAGGGCACATATCTGGAATGCAGGTTCAATCTCCAGTCAGGGCATGTACAGAAGGCAAGTGATCAATATTTCTCTCTCACATCGATGCTCTCTCTCTCTCTCTCCCTTTCAATATCTACGCATGTCCTTGGGTGAGAATTGAATATATTATAAAACAAAATTGCTGGAAACTGATTATTTTTATGCTGGAAACTGATTGTTTTTAACCTACTTTGGTTGCTCTGAAAGGTCAGAGCTATACACCCATTGTTTAAGTTGAAACATTGTTAATTACAGCAAATCTCTACTTGTTAATTACATGTAAAATTCTTCCTTGGAATTTCCTGCCTAAGGATATTGTTGTTTTCTCAGAGACTCAATAAAAGGCTAGTAAGACTCAGGCATCAGTGGGCAATCTACTCTGGTAGAGGAAAGATGCCACGCCTGGTCCCCCAGTTTCCAAATTGATTCTCTTCCAATCTCTCTCTCTTCATTTTGTGTGTGGCCTTCAGAACTTGAACCCTGAATAGGAACCCTGAACCACGCTGGACATGTAAGGGGCTTCAATAAAAATCTATTCCATTCTATTATCTACAACTATGACTCCCTTCAATTTTGATACTAAAAATTGTTTCATGAAGACAGATGAATGGATTAGAAAACTGTGGTACATCTACACAATGGAATACTATGCTACTGTAAAAAGAAAGGAGTTCTTATCATTTGCAGCAGCATGGATGGAACTGGAGAGCATAATGCTAAGTGAAATAAGCCAGACAATGAAAGAAAAACACCACATGTCATTACTCATCTATGGATAATAATAACCATTATATGGTGAACAAAAATAGATACAGAGGCAGAGCAGCGTCAAACAGACTGTTAAAATACAGCGACAAGGACAGGGAGGGTTGGGGGGATAATAGATCAACCAAAGGACTTTTATGCATGCATTTAAGCATAACCAATGGACACAAAACACTGGGGGGTAGGGGAGGCTGGGAGAAGGACAGGGGAAAAAAAGAGATATATGTACTAATCTTTGTAAAACTTTATGCAATAAAAAAAAATTTAAAAAAAGGCATGCTGATAGTTGTTTGATTAATACTCTTACTTGGGCATTAAAGTTGGAAATATTCCAAAAAGTTGGAAATCTTTAAAAAAAAAGAATCTTAGCATTCTTTATATATAATAGAGTCACCATTACATGACCTGGCTGTGGTTCATTTTCCTAGAGCACCTTCCTAGTCCATTTAATACGTGTCATTGCCTCAGTCATTTAGCATGACACTATGACTGCTCTACATAAGTCACAGCATAACGCATGCATATGAAAAACATTTGGGGGAGAAACAAGATGGCGGCATAGGGTAGACAACGTATATGCAGCTGTGAACAACTATTTCAGAAAAACCACGAAAAGAACACATGGACACCACTCGCACCCACAGGATGGCTGGCTGAGTGAAAATCCTACAACTAGAGAAGAGTCTGAGACTCAGAGGAGCAGCGGAAGCAAAGTATAGAGGTACGGAGGCGCGCGCACAGGGCTCGGGGAGAGGGCTGGCGCCGGAGGACGCGGTTCTTTTCCAAAACGGAGAGAGCCACAGGTCCCGAGCGGCTCTGAACTCCAGTTCCAGGCGAGTTTCTGAGGTCCCACAAATACCCAGAGAAGGGGGACTGACTGGCATCGGGAGGAAATTCAAAGTGGATTTCTCTCAGCGTTGCTTGCAGCAATTACCATGGGACACAGAGACCTGGTGTCTCTCAGCACAGGACTGAGAAGCGCCATAGCTATTTGCTCTGCCCCGCCCGGCGAACTCCCCGAGGCCCCGCCCCTCCCAAGTGCGTCAGAGGCTTCTGCAGCAACACCTCCTTAAAGATACAGGAGCCAGCCTCACCCAGTGGCCAGAGAGGGACTAACCTAAACAAAACAGATCCACAAGGAACACACTCAGGGCAGATGCAGTGAGCATAAAAGCTCCACTGAAACAACTCTTGCCC